>VKOC01016169.1:0-269358 GCA_009364415.1 Spea multiplicata
GTGTGGATTGGTGTATATGTGTGGTTTGGTGTATATGTGTGGATTGGTATATGTGTGTGGATTGGTGTATACGTGTGGATGGTAAGTGTGTGAGAGTGATGGGTGTTATGCTGTACCATTTCCAATGTCTTTTTCATGATCTAATTATGCTCTAAAAGTACATCATAACTCCCATCACTCTATACTGTTCCATACAGTGGCAGAGCTGGGAGGCAGAGGCCTTGCACCCCCACCGCAGGACTCCTGAAAGGTAAGTGAACTTCAAAGAGGGAGAGGGTAGATAGTTAGGAGGGGGTAGTTGCGGCGGGCTTAAGGGGCTCTGCGTTAATGCGGCCATATAGGACCAGTCAGTCCGGTCCTGACTGGGCCTATTTTAAGGTGGGGGCCTGGAGCTGCAGCTCCATCAGCCCCTAAGTCAATCCTGCCCTGCCACAGGCGCGGTCGCAGTTGCTGCTTGCTCCGGCAACAAGGTAAGTAGGGTGAGGGAGGGGGGTGCAGTGAGAAGGGGCAGAGGGGGTTAGATAGTGAGAAAGGGGGAGAGGGGATAGATAGAGGCGGTACATATTGAGAAGTGGGGAAGGGGTTACATAGTGAAAAGGGGGAACATAGTGAGAACGGGGCAGATAAGATGAAGAGAGGGGTAGTGTGAATGCGTATGAGAATGAATGAATAAATGTGTGGATGAATTGTGTGAATGCGTATGACAATTAATGAATTCATGTGAGGATGAATTGCTTGAATGATTGTGAGACTGCATTAATGAATGCGTTAATGATTTGTGTGAATGATTAAATGCAAAGATGGTAAATGAAGGGTGGGCTTTAACAATAAATAAATAAATAAATATGGGCTGCTCAGGCTTAAATGCCCGGGCCTATTTTTTGTCCCAGTCCGGGCCTGCGAACAAGGGAGAAGGTATGGCAGAATGGGTGCAGAAAAATGGCAGCAGGTGTTCTGGTGCTGGAGAGCGGTACAGGAATAAGTGTTTGCATGCAACAGGGAAGCATGGTGTAGATTCCTTGCAAGTTGGGGATTTGGTCAGAATTAATGGTCTTAATGCTGAGAAGTACAAACAGTCAAGGAAAACATGTTTTGATCCCGTGCTGATTTTGTATGTTTGCCCACTGACAAAGACATGATCAGTCTACAATTTTAATGGTACGTTTATTTGAACAGTGAAAGACAGAATAACAAAAAAATCCAGAATAACGCATTTCAAATAAAGTTATAAATTGATTTGCATTTTACACCATGAAATAAGTATTTGATCCCCTATCAATCAGCAACAGTTGGTGCAAATCCGTGCGATTATTCACAAATGGAAGAAACGCTAAATAACTGTCAGTCTCCCTCAATCTGGGGCTCCATGCAATATCTCACCTTCTGGAGTTTCATGATTATGAGAACGGTAAGGAATCAGCCCAGAACTACACGGGAGGATCTTGTCAATGATCTCAAGGCAGCTGGGACCTAGTCACCAAGAAAACAATTTGTAACACACTACTCCATAAAGGACTGAAATCCTGCAGCACCTAGAAGGTCCCCCTGCTCAAGAAAGCACATGTATAGGCCCATCTGAAGTTTGCCAATGAACATCTGAATGATTCAGAGGAGCCCAAAATCAAGCTATTTGGCATCAACTCAACTCCAAGAACGCCATCCCCACCATCAAACATGGAGGTGGAAACATTATGCTTTGGGGTGTTTTTCTGCTAAGGGGACAGGACAACTTCACCGCATCAATAGATAGATGGGGCCCATAGTCCGTTCCCAACTTCAACACTCCTACCCGTTTCGCTGGGCATCCGACTCCCTCACCTATTTAGGCATACACATCTCGGCAGACCCATCTGAACTTTTTCGCCTTAACTACCTACCCCTGTTGTTCTCCATTACCACTGACCTTCACCGCTGGTCATACACACACATCTCGTGGTTTGGGAGGATGGGGGTCCTCAAGATGAATATCCTCCCACGCCTCCTTTACCTCATCCAGGCTCTCCCGATCTTTGTCCCACGCACTTTCTTCCGGTCCTGTCCCTATTACGCCTACCCTCAGGATACTAGGGAGGGCGCAGTCGGTTTACCATCTCCTTGGTCCCCCTGGCCCCCTGATTCTTATATCTAATAATCCGGCGTTTGCCGGGGGGGGAGAGTCGGCCTTCAGCCCATTCCTGATGCCGGGGGAGCGGATCCGCCGGATCTCCAGATTCCTTCACGGAGACTGCTTTGTCCCCCTTGCCACATTACTGGGAGGAGTCCCTCCCACTTTCTCCCAAAATTTTCTCCACCATCAGATCAAACATTTTATTAAATCCATTGCCCCCTTATCCTCCCTGACCAAGACATTGACGCCTCTCGAATCAATATGCGTGGACAAAGACGCGTCCTCTCATCTACTTTCCCGTCTCTATAAAATATACCTAGACAGTCGGTCTTCCACTAAACCCTATTACCTGAGTCTATGGGAGGGCGAGCTGGGCATCACTCCTGACACGGCCACTTGGGATAAGGCTATTACACTCACACACAGTTGTTCGATCTCCAGTAAACTCCGGGAGTCTGCCTACAAACTCCTTACCCGTTGGTACAGGGTCCCCGTGGAGATTCACCACTTTGCCCCCACGTTCCTCCTGACTGTTGGAGATGTGAGTCTGCTCCGGGCACTTACCTCCACTTATGGTGGGACTGTTCCTTAATCAGACCATTCTGGGACACGGTTCTCCGCATAATACGCTTTGTTGATGACCCGGATAGTGTACTGCTCCATGTGAATGATGTGCCCTTGGGCTCATATAAGCGTAGCCTCACCATACTTTTTCTCACCGCCACTAAGGCGACAATTCCCAGATTCTGGAAACAGCCGTGCTCTCCGGTTACGGCGTGGCTCTCCCGGGTTAACTTTATCCATCAGGTGGAGGAGATGGTTAGCCTAAAGTGGCTATCCTGGAAGTCCTTTCTCACGTCTCCATCATTCCACTCACTTATCTCTAACACTCCAATCACCTGACTTTTGATGTTCTAAATAGTCAGACCCCCTGGGTTCGCCTCTTATTATCTTGGACACCTCTCTTGGTAGGGACGACACCTTAAGACTCGGCACCTGCTACTTACCTTATATGTGCTTCTGCACTTTGGTTCCCCTATCTCCACCGGACGGGACTTCTGGAGTTTTATTGGTTCTTTATTTTTCATTTTATGTATTGTATAATCACGGTTTTCACGTCACACAGTCATCTCTGTGCCCGATGCTGTTGTGATTCACCTCCAGATACCCTGGATCGTTCTACTTGATAACAGCAAATTCGTTGTTAGTGCTATGCAACTTCTATATCATCTCAGAGTACAGGTTTCTATATGACTCTCTTACTTTATGGTCCGCATGCCGTACTTGCTGTGTACCCCAACCGATGCTGAATATTTTTGTAACTTTGTTGTTAACTCTGTGCAGACTGTCATGATACCAGTGTATCCTTGCAATGCCTTGTATGCCTTGTTTCTTTTACATGCCTTTTAATAAATTGTGAACTGTTAAAAATAGATAGATGGTGCCATGTACCGTCAAATCTTGAGTGAGAACCTCCTTCCCTCAGCCAGGGCATTGAAAATGGGTCATGGATGGGTATTCCAACATGACAATGACCCAAAACACACAGCCAAGGCCACAAAGAAGTGACTCAAGAAGAAGCACATTAAGGTCCTGGAGTGGCCTAGCCAGACCTTAGTCCCATAAACAATCTGTGGAGGGAGCTGAAGGTTCGAGTTGCCAAACGTCAGCCTCAAAACCTTAATGACTTGGAGAGGATCTGCAAAGAGGAGTGGGGCAAAATCCTTCCTGAGATGTGTGCAAACCTGGTGGCCAACTACTAGAAACGTCTGACCTCTGTGATTGCCAACAAGGATTTTGCCACCAAGTACTAAGTCATGTTTTGAAAAAGGGGTCAAATTTTACCAAATAAAATGCAAATCAATTTATAATTTATTTGAAATGCGTTATTCTGGATTTTTTGTTGTTATTCTGTCTCTCACTGTTCAAATAAACCTACCATTAATATTATCGACTGATCATGTCTTTGTCAGTGGGCAAACGTACAAAATCAGCATGAGATCAAAGTTTTTCCTTCACTGTACTTTTACATCATGCAATACCATCAGGAAGGTATCTTATTGGCTGTATGTTTAGGGTCGTTGTCATGAGGCAGAATAAGAACATTAAGAACGTTCACTGGAAAGAACAAGGAGTCCTGGAAATGGTACAATAGCCCCCACAGATCCCTGATCTAAGCATCAAGAAGGCTGTCTAAATCCTCAGAACAAAAACTGTGTGCAACTGTACCTAGAAGAATTGATGCTGTTTTGAAGGCAAAGCGAGGTCACACTTGCATTATGTCAACTCACATTGCATTATGTTAAATGATAAAAAAAACTATAACATTTAAAAGCATTCTTACTTCACAGCATTTTACACCATTAATGTTTTAGGGTTCACACAGTTTAATGTTAGAACTCCTAGACAATCAGATTTTTACCAAAGCTGACACATAGGTCTACCTTCTGCCCCTGGGTTAGTACCAACATACATCGATAACATTATGACCACCTGCCTATTGTGTAGGTCATCCTTTTGCAGCCAAAACAGCCATGACCCATGGAGGCATGGACTCCACTAGACCTCTGAAGTTGTGCTGTTGTATCTGGCACCAAGATGTTAGCAGCAGATCCTTTGAGTCCTGTAAGTTGTGAGGTGGGGCCTCCATGGATTGGACTTGTTTGTCCAGATCATCCCACAGATGCTCGATTGGATTGAGATCTGGGGAATTTGGAGACCAAGTCAACACATTGAACTGATTGTTGTGTTCCACAAACCATCCCTGAATAATTTTTGCTTTGTGGCAGGGTGTATTATCCTGCTGAAAGTGGCCAATGCCATCAGGGAATACTATGTCCATGAAAGGGTGTACATGATCTACAACAATGCTTAGGTAGGTGGCACATTTTAAAGTAACATCCACATGAATGGCAGAACCCAATGTTTCTTAGCAGAAGATTGCCCAAGGCAACACACATGCAACCGGCCATCCATGTGATGTAAAAGAAAATGTGATTCATCAGAACAGGCCACCATTTCATTCCGTGGTCCAGTTTTTATGCTCGCACAGCCATTGTAGACACTTTAAGCAGTGGACAAGGGTCAGCATGTACACCCTGACTGATCTGCAGCTATATAGCCACATACACAACAAAGTGAATCACTATGTGTTCTGACACCTTTCTATCCGAACCAGCATTAACTTTTTCAGCAATTTCAGCTACAGTAGCTATTCTGCTGGATTTGACCACACAGGCCAACCTTCACCCCCTACGTGCAACAACTAATCGCCAATTTCATTATTGATTAGTTGAATTAGTCTGATTATAAGATCCCGATCCTCTGCAGCGCTGTAGGGGACCTGATTCCTCCTCTCTGGCAGCCTGTGAACATCTGTGCGATATGTGAAGACAACCTCCTCTTCCGCCCAGCACTTCCATAACGGAGTGCCAGCGTGACATGACCTTCAAGTGCTTACGGGCAGCAGCAGAGGTTGTCTATGGCATCACACACCATCCACCGGCTGCCCCCATGGAAAATAATAGTTAGTTGCAGCTCTACCCATGACCCTGTCACTAGTTCACCTTTTTTCCTTCCTTGGACCACTGCAGACAGGGAACCGTAGTTCTGGAGATGCTCTCACGCAGTCATCTAGCCATCACAATTTAGCCCTTGTGAAAGTCGCTCAGATCCTTACCCATTTTTCCTGTTTCTAACTCTGAGGACAAAATGTTCACTTGTTGCCCAATATATCCCTCCCACTGATACCAAAATTATCAGTGTTATTCCCTGTCAGTGGTCATAATGTTATGGCTGTTCAGTGTGTTTATGTATATTACACATATATTTACACACATATCCACAGTACATTCTCACACAAGACTCCCGGTATTTCAAATGGATAGTATTAGACAGACATACAACAGCCATCCACAAATTACTACAGAAGGTTTTCAAAAGTGTAGTACCAGTCAGTTTACCATTTTATTTGGAAAAAAAATTCATACAGATCACAAGCGTTTTTGTGACATCACTTGCAGGCATTACCCCCCTCCCCCCCCCAGACACATGTTCCATATAGCAAAAAGTAGAAAATGAAAATTATATTTTCTTGAAGTCACAGTGATTTTACACAACTTGGTCTGGAAATTAAAATGCACCTTCTTTCAGCATCCAGCAGGATACACTTTCAATCAGATCCCCAATAAACCTTTCCAAAATAAGAAAACCCGTTTGTCCCTTTGTTTGTCTGAGACAATCACAAGTTTATTAAAACAGACATATTTGTATCAACCTAAAGTACATAATGCAGCTGAAAACTAATGTGGACAGTCGAACCTATGATAGATAGTATCTTCCAAACATTAAATTGTCTTTGAGAATACCAGCACCGCTTATCGCTTTCTCAAAATTAGAACTGCAGTTCCAGTTTCCTCGCTCCATAGGTGCCAAGAACCCTTATAACTGAAAATTAAAAAACCTACATTTTATAACATGATATAAAAATATATTTCTCTGTTCAACTTGGGGGGGCTTTGAAAGGTGGGGTGAAGCTTCCACATTCCTTGATACCATCGATCCAGAAGCATCTTAATTACAGGGCAGACTTTTTTTTAACCAAGGATAATGTGATATTTCATCTAAGTTTACAGGAACAGTGCTAATGCCAGCACCTTCCCTAGACATTGTTGCTCCAAACAAGGTTGACATCTTCTACCTATTGCCTAGGAGACAATCACAGTCTATGCAGGAGATAATAAAAAGTTTAATTTAGTTTATATACCCCTTTATTGAACAAGCAAAAGTTATTAGCCACCGTTAAATAAGCATTAAAAGGAGGGGAGAAAAGAAAAACGTAACTTATACAAGTTCATGGCGTATTTTTGCCATTGTGTCAAAAGTGGTATGTACTGGTAAGTAGCGCGAGTTGTGCAATGCCTTGCATGTCATTTCTCCATTGATGACCAGATGCCGTGTACTACAGCTAGCACACACACGTCTAATATTGGTATGTTATCTGTGAACAGTAAATAGGAACAGGTGCTATAAAGGTCGGAGCAGACCAGGTAAACACTAATGCCGAACTCATGGTTTAATGTAATGCAGTCTAACATGCAGATAGAACGTATGTTATATTCACAAGTCAGTTTCCCGGATATATTCTCTGTGGAATTAGATAACTGCATTAATTCAAGTGCTATCTTGAAAATCATGTCAAACGGTGCCGATCGCACCATGGCAACCAACATGTCTGGAGGCTTAAGTAATACATATGGGCATGTGGCCTTAAAACACTACATTCTAATGACAAAATAACCAGAAAAACCTGGTTGAGAAAATCAAAAGTTCTAAAAGTCAGAAAAGCCAGATTTGACAGTTTTCGTGTGCTTTTCCATCACTATTGTTAACAGTTACGGATAGATTTAGATTTTTACTTTAACATAAACATTTCTCTGGTCTGTAGTAGGAAGGAAGTGTAAATGGCAGGTAATACAAACCCCCGTGTGTTGCTTTGGTGAACGATACAATATTCTGGGAATATGCCACCAATTCACAGAGAAGAACCTGTCCTTATTTTGCCAGCACAAGCTCCTCATTGAAGCTAAAGGCTAGACCCCGGAGGTTGCAACCTGTATTGTAATGGCCTAACATGTGCACTGGAGAAAATCTTGTTTAAGATACATTTGTTTTACTGAAAGGACCTTAAAGTGTTAAGTATTGTAATTGTATAAACATTGGTGATTTGTCCCAATCCTGCAAAACATAATTTAAAAAGATGGGCTTAAAGACTGGTTTTATGCCTGATTTTATTTTGTTTGTAATATATATATACTTTTGGTTAAGTAGTCTGACTTGAATTCCAAAACACTCTTCCATCAATGTCCAAGTTTGTATCCAAAGGGTGCTGGGTGGAAGCCCCAAACAGATGTGTCCTCTTGTGTAAAAGGGATTAACAAATGCTTTTTTTGTTTTTGACTTTCATTTCATTTTTGTTCTGTTTGGGAGAAAAGGGGAAGAGGCAAAAGTAACGCAGGTACTAAAAA
Source organism: Spea multiplicata (assembly GCA_009364415.1). NCBI lineage: Eukaryota > Metazoa > Chordata > Amphibia > Anura > Pelobatidae > Spea > Spea multiplicata. The sequence continues at coordinate 8,134 of VKOC01016169.1, forward strand.
AATTAAGTGGCAGGTTGGAGTCAAACATTTCGTAAAGGAAGTCTTCCCTCAGTCGGTTCCTTCATTATCCTCAGCAGTGGCTTGTTCTGCGTTTTTAGAAGCCTGAAATGCGTAAATAAAAGTTAGAGGCCACGTCGCATGGAGAAATGCAAGAATTCAATAATAAAAAAAAAAGTATCATGAATTCTCAAGTAATAATTATATTATATTCTTGTGTGTTTCTATCAGAGAACTTAATGAACAATGAAGCCACTCCAATAATGTTACCGAAAGGCAAGTTGGCAAATTTCACCTGTAATTAACTGAAGAGCGTGCTTTCACTATTATAATGCCATGTGACATCAAGGACTTCAGAATTGGGGAAAAAAGGCAATAAAACTATGTTTCGAAAAACAAAGATACGGAAGGTTTTTAGAATACGTAAAAGCCAAGAACATTTTACTAAATTTCTTTTGTTCCATTACCTTCTTTTTCTTCTTTTTCTGGGTCTTCCGACTGGCCGAACTTTGAAGAAGTGCCTGAAAACACATAACACGCTTGTTTAAAACCAGCTATTTACATTTCAGTTATTGCACCCGCAGTGCCCCAGAGCACACTTAACACAAATGTTCAATTCTTCAAATGAATCAGCTGTATTGCATACGTCTGCTTTGCCCACATGGCCTCTCACATTCTATGCTCTATAAAGTGGTAGACTTATTAAGGATAATAGTGCAAATTCGAGTAACAACTTGTTGACTGCAGAGATAGCAACAGCAGACAAACTCAACTTGTGTTGAGTATACAAAAAACACAGGGGCACTAACCTACATAAGCCCTGTTTTAAACCTAAACATGGACTTTAGAAGATACTGAACTTTAGGCACCTTAACTGAACTTAATCATCTCCGTTCATAAAAAAAGTCTGCTTGTAAAAACTCTTTCCACTATTCATATTCCACCCCTGTGCTATATCAGTAACTATATAAGCAATTTACCCACCTTTAATTCTGCATCCTGCACCTCAAATTCAGACTTGTACAGGTCAAGGTCCAAAGGTCCGCTGGTTATCCTCATGGGGCCGTTGGGCATCAAGAGAACAGTGAACTTAAACTGAGCCACAAATTCTCCTGCCACAAGAACAAAAATGTTAGGCCATAAATGATTTGGGGTTTGTAAGCACAACATGAGAAGACAACACTCTTCAGAGCAGGCACAAGTCTGCTATGTGACTTTCTATATATATATATATATATATATATATATATATTATATATATACACATATATATACACATACATACATACATATACACACACACATATATATAAACCAATCTGGAGGAAGTTCTCTGTGCACCACCATTGCTAAGCTTTGACAGGGTATTAATCCTAATATTAGAGTGAATGTGCATATTTTGTTAGTATTAGGTTTTTAAACATCCCTTTAATTGTGCCGAGCTCACCTTCCTTTTCGTATAGTACATTGAAAGGCTGGAGCAGCTCATGTTTGGCGCATTCCACAACGCCCATTCTTGCTTTCTTTTCATCTTCAAATGCCCTGTGAATGAATGGAAGAGCTGGTTTTACATGGCAGGTACAGTAATGCAATTAGTACAGCATAGTGTTGCATGTAAGCTGGTAGGCCAACATCCCCATGACTTCAGGGACACCTCTCACGTTTTTTGCAATGGCTACTTTTAAGTTCACATAAAAAACCCACTTAAACTATACATTGATTCATAGTCAAATTAGGATTCGCCAATTGGAAAAAAAAAAAAAAAAAAAAAAAAAAAAAAGAGTAAAAAGGACATATGTTAACTTTTAGTCACCAGACACATCTGCATAGCAGTTTACCTGAGAGTAAATGGCATGGCATCAAAGCGTCTTTCCACTTCGCTGAAAAAGGCACGGGAGGTTTTCATTTTCAAGCCGTACTGCTTAGTGGGGTCCCTTTTGTAAATAGTTGTCCTCTGTCCAGCGTCTCTTGCCTACAAGAGAAAGTATAAGACAGACTGAAACAGAGGCTCCTTATCCAGATGTTTCTACTATGCTTATTCATTGCAAACACTCTGGCCTCTTATAGCACATGAATTAAATGTTTCCATATCTCCACTGAACAAAAACAATTGTACAAAAGGAGTTCAGAGACAGCTTTGATAATAATGCTAACGAACACAAGTGAAGTGAACATAGAAACTACAATGTAACTCAGAGGTCAATTAACATAACACGCTGAGCAGAAATTACATCAAGGAGGCACTAAGTTGATAATCCAGTGTATTGTATTTAATATATGTACTGGTTTCCAATGTATTAATAAACTGCATTCTACTTCTTCATGGTGTAATGCCATTCATGTTACATAAGTTTTTTTTTCTTTTTTTAACCCTTTGATAAGTTACCTTTCCTTCTCCCGTGCTAATCAGAACGTCAACGGCATAAACTTCATGGACCTCAAACTCGGCCTTTTCGTGATCTTTCCTGGAAAGGGACAGTAATGAGAGCGTTAAAAGGAATGAACGGATCTGTTACTCTACAGCGGACATGCTATACAACAGTTTCCACCTCCCCATCACCACCAGTTGGAAATACATAGCAGTTAATATGTAGAATGTGAGTTCCATAAATTATTTTCCATAGAAATTTGTGCAAATTGGCGCTCTATGAAATTGTATGCCAATGGGTCTCATTTTTCCAAAACAGAAATATCATTAATTTATATTATTTCTAAAGTAATGGGTAAACCACGAAGGAGAAAGTGGTCAATTATCTATCATTAACACCCCAGGAAACCCTGTTTCTGCACCAATGCTCTTGTTTGGTCTACAGCCCACCAAGAATGTGACCCACTTGCAACATGTTTGTTACCATGCCAACCACCTGTGTTTAGAAACCATCCACGATTAGCTTGCCTTTAAATCAACAAAGATATATCGAGAGGAAAAGGTCCAATGGGGGGAGACAGAGAAAACAAACTCACTTCTGCTGGTCAGTTGGGTTTTGAATGATGGTCTTTTCTCCATCAATAACATGCTGCTTCAATTGGTGTGAAAGCATCCCTAAGAAAACACATAAAATACATAAGATATCCTGGATACAGCCATGTGGAAGTAACTTTTCTAAGCTGGTACTAAATACGATACTCCAAACACAATCGCCAAACAGAACACGTGCCACATGCAAATATTAATTGCCATAGCATTTATCTTTTTTACCTTCAAAAAGTTAGCCCCTAGTTTCCCTTAGTTCTGTGCTTAGCTCAGGCATTAACCTGGTTCCCAAACTTTTCCAGATTTCACGGTCACTTATCCCTCCCCATCAATATCCCACATGCTTCCTATGCACCTGCACAATTCTATATTGTTACACATTTACCTATTACCCGTTTTAAAGAAGCAACCTTAAACGTACCTGGACTTTGAGTCAATATTCAAAAGCCCAAATCGAATATTTTAATGCTCATATTATACATCAAAGAACAAGATTGTTCTTACCTTCAATAGGATTGCAGTTAAAGGACGGCGTAATCTTATTCCACGCTTCAGTTACCTGTGTGTTCTGGTAATAAATAAAACACAGAAACTTGATGTACTGAAGTCTATGACATAATATAGAAATTACAAAAAGTCACAGTTGTAGGGTTCACAGAGCGCAAACTTTCAGTTGTTTCCAAATTCCAACTTATCCTGTGTTGTACCCCGGGGCAGAGAAATCTAGTCCTCATGAAATTAAAGGCAAGGAACAGGCCCAAATTAAGATGGAAAAGCAGAAAAGTCAACTGTTAACTTAGGTATGTGCCGCAAGAGCTAAATACATTAGCGGAAGTATTGATTAATAGAGAGATGAAATGGTCTCACCTGGTTTCCTGGCTTGACAAGGCGCAGAGCCGCCTCGGCGCATAGGTGCGCTGCTTTGATGACATCTGCTTTACGACCAGTCACTGGGGCATCCTATATACAACAAGACCAGATTAGCAGAAGCTTACAGGCATACAACTTGGCCGTTAACATTTGCATAGCTTCACATGTAATGTAAGCATGCATTCAGGGATCAGGTGGTCATGGAGTTTGATCATACTTTGAATCTTCCTAATTTACCTTGGATGCACCAACTACAAAGCTGTGCGCAACGTTGGCAATAAAGCCATCCACATGGACCCCCAAGTCACTGTAATTAATAAAATAAAGAGTGTCAGTGTAACGATGGCTGTGTAACAAGCTGTAATGGTTGTCAGTGTACCAGACGCGAATATTAATTTGGTAAATCAAGCATTTGAAGGACACAGCCATTGACTGGGTTCATCTGCTTCTTCTAGGGAAATATATAACCAAGGGTCCTTGAACAGAACTAAGAAACTGGAATCTTGTTTAAAGGGTATGCTAAAGTAAAAACAGTTCTTGCTTACATCTTGACCAGATCACCATTCTTCAGAAGATAATCTTGGTCGCTCTTCAGTGGTGAGAAGTGGCATACACAATTATTCACAGATATACTTGTTGGAAAGGCAATTCCTAGAACATAAAAAAAGACATTGTATGAAGTTATGATAATGTCTTTAAAAAATAAACCTTTATAGGTTGCATTTTACTACACATAAAACAAATCTTACTGTACACTATCTAGATAGCAAGAGTCCAGACACGCAACACATCTTATATATGAAATCAACAGAACTTGTAAGTAATCGAGCGGAACTATTATGACAGAGCAGTACACTTGGGGACTGAAGAAGACGGGGAGGTGGAAAATACAGAACAAACGTATGCCTGTATTAGCGTGTAGTACAACGCAGGAGGCCACGCAAAACATACCAAGATGCGCGTGGTACTAGTAGTGTGTACGGCAAACGTTCCTTCTATTGTGGCAACAGTTTTAGGGAAGCCCAGCAGCCATGAAGCAGGCTTCTTTGTTTCTGCATAAGGGTTTTATCTACAATCGTGAATAATCGGACTCCATGTGTGAAGAAGATGCTCAGGAATAATCACCTGCTTCACCCCCAGTTGTTCATAATGAAAGAGCGGGTAACTTTCTTGCCTTCGCAGAAAGACGACATGCGATACTGAGAACACTAACTACCAAACACAAAAGGTCCTTTTCACAACTTCACCTGCCGCCTCTAGTTTAGTGAATATAGCTTATTATTTGCTGTGTCAGGTGGACCACTTGACACAGCAAAAAAAAAAAAAAAAAGATCTTCATTAGAGACAGCAGGTCAAGTTGGACAACTTACTGAGCACAATATGCATTATAAAGGATCACCTCAACAGGGTTCTGCTGAAGTGGCCCTGCATAATGCATAGTTAAACACGTGAGACGTATTGAAGCGTACCATGTTTTTTCTTTCTATAAGCAAATCACGCTGGAAGCTTTATATTGCATAATGTGGCCTAGGTGGAAGATGAACCCGTGTAAAACCCTGTCTTAGTGAATACCCATCATTATGGCATATCCACATTATTCTGTGATTTATGGCTCATTGTAAATAAGTGACAGCGCTAGAAGGGGTTTTTTTTTACCTTTCTTCATTTCCTTCTCCTTCTTGAAGATTTTGCCAGTTTCCTCCATGATCATGGCATCTCCTTTCTCGCAAAGTGTTAGTATTGAAGCATCAGGAGTTGCGGCTTCCACCATGGAGCGGAGGACCCCTAGAGAAAGGAAAACAAAAAACCTTCAATCAACAGGCGGGAGAAGTTTACATTTACAAACACAAAGCTGTGGAGCGAGTGGGATGAAGAGTGTTTTGCTAAATACTAGGCTTTTTTTCGAGTGGGAGATTCAATACGTGAGCAAGATTGTTCTTGGCGATAACGTTAAGTAAAGAAAGAATTCTTATAATGTACCAGGATAATAAGCTCTTTGATGGGGGAGATTAACTTTATCTGCCCACTCTAAGGAGACGTTTCCTCCCATAAACAAAACACGTGAAGGGGTATATCCGAGATTTTAATAAACATCCACTTATGGACTCCAATCAAAGCCGCAAATAACACTATGAGTAACAAATGGCTTCCCATTATTATATATTATTAGCCTGCATCCTAACATTACAGGTTGTAAATCAGAAGATACACGGCAGGCTTTACAAGTCCCTTTAATGGCCAAGAGCTGTGACAGCCAAACATGAAGGATAAACAAGGTTAACGGCCATGTAAACAATGCTACCCAGGTTCTAACGCTGGAAAGGGTGCAATCACACGGCATACAAACAGATCACGCAGCGGCCAAACTCAGCCGAGTCACCAAGGGCCATTCCCACCGTCCATGAGCTGCAGCTACTAGCCTCATATTATATATGAGTTGATGTAAAGCAGAAGCCCGGCCGCCGGTTTCAATGAGGACTCCGCCTCCTCTTATCATTAATGTCCAAACGCAACTTGTCTGCATTCAACGGCAACACTGTTTATACTTTCCACCTTTTCTCTCCTGATGCAAATATTTGTTTTACATTCTCCTCTACCCTCCGAGTCCTCCCTCCTTTATTATGAGGCACAAACTTTTTAAAGGGGAAGACCCATGAAAGAAAGGGGCAGTAAAAAGCAAGATACAGGATCTTCAAGTTTGCCACACTAATAATATTTATCTTAACTCACACTCAGCTGCAACGAGACATATTTAATAACGAACTATAAATCCACACTGACATTATCACCGTTTATAACGCATGTAACATACGAACGCGGGGCACTGCAGACAGAACGCCTGACAGCGCTACAGGTAGATCGGCGCGTGGTATTTATGCTACGTTTATTCTGCACTTTGTTTCATGCCCTCTCTTTTGCATATCTCAGAAGATGTTTCTCAGCGGTATTTAAAGTGTGATTTCAAGCATCCAATTTCTATCATAAGAAACAAACTACCATTGCAGTAGGGAACACACATTTAAGTTCCTTGACATGTCGCATGAATGGAATACACAGGGCTGCCATTAAAATAAATCTAAAGATCTTTCCAAATGCAGCTCATAACCTGATCCATAAATACATCTGAAACCGAGTTACACCGATCCACATCCTTCTGTTTTCCAAAGTTGTTGTTCCAGAAACCGAACTTTGGGCCTTATTCACTAAAGGGAGTTTTGGTTTCACAGTCTTCCCCGCAGGAAGGGCTGAGCTAACCCTGTACATTGTATAATGCGTAAGGATACTGAATAAAATCAGATTTCACCATGCATTATACAGGGCCAAGCTCTTCCCGCAGCAGAAGCGCCCTAGGCCCACGTCCGCCAATTCTCCTGTCAACTCTTCGCTTAGTGAATAGACCCCTTTGTCCCAGAGGACTTATTACATTAGTCTTTGTCACCAGGGCGGATTCCGTCAATGATCTCCAGCAATACACCTGAGCAGGAGGTTTAAGCTTTTAATAGGCTGTTTGTGAGTCACGGGAGAATTACACCCTGTGACCCCATCCAGTGACAAGTCCGACTTCACACAATGCGGCGGCGTGACATGCGGCTGCTGCAACTTCTCTACTTCACCGACACCGAGTAGGCAGGGCCTTCATAAAGTGACCCCGGCTCACTGCTTTTTGAGGGAAGGAGGGTTAGAAAAGATGGCTTTTAAGAACTGCACCGCGAGAGTGCGGGCTTTAAATACAGAGTTAACGCCACCTATGGGGTAACGAGCACTTGCCAATGGCGCGCTACGAAAATCCACATACAGAAGGCCTGGTTCCAAAGACACGTGGGTGCCCCGGCCTGAAATATGTATGGGTGCCGGGGAGGCACATGGCAGGCGGGACACGTGCGATCCCATCCCCCATACCCATAAACCTTTTCCTAACAGTTGATTGCAACGTAGTAGCAACTAAAGAGTTAAGCGGAGCGGAACAAACCATTGATATGTCACCTCAGTGCTTCAAATATTCTGATCCCTTCCCGTCACCTGCCGCACGTTATGAGCTGCCCTGCCGGACCCCCCCCTTGTCGCAGCTTCAGTTAGTAAAGGCCCGACGAACGGGCGCAGTGACTTGCTTTCTCACATGCATTCCCCGGTACACAGGGGACTCGGATTACTTGCAAACACTATCTCCCTGTCACCCACGGCTGCCACTTACTGTTGGCGATGTCGCCCCCCATCTTGTACTTGGTCACCACCAGGTCCTCAGCGATGGTCTGCTCTTGCTGTTCATCGTCACCCGACATGTTCTAGACCTGCGGTTCACCCCTCGTAGAAGACACAGGCAACTGCAGCGCGCGGAGGCGGCGGACAGAGAGAGAGAGAACGAGGGCGCTGGAGGCGGGAGCTCAGAGCTGAAGGGGTGAGAGACAGGCGGGATGCTCGCAATGAACGCTGGGAGGCGTAGTCCACAGTCACAGTTCACGGACTGCGGAGCGCGCGGTTAGCCGACTGCCTTCGCTATCTTCATGTGCGAGCCCGGCTTCGTGAGGCATGTCGGGAGTTGTAGTCAGCGTGTCCTAGTCATTTCAAAGTGCAACTCAGGTGAGTGTTAGAAATACGGTGGCTTGGAGAGAATAAAATAATCCCGACTGACAGGTCTTTACTTTCAGTGACAGCGACAAAACTGCAGCCTTTACACACTTACTGGATCCCGACATGGGCGTTTATAGGCCAGCACTTACCCAAAACCTTCCCCTCCAAGCATTCCCGTGGATAACCCCATAGTGCCCGTTTTTGGGAGTCTCCATGCTGCGCCTATAGATAAATATATTTTGGACTGGGTTATACATATTGAGCTTGGACAAGCGCAGGACAAAAAATGTAAGAAATCTTTATTTGGAATATAAAAAATAAGTATAAAATGGAAAAAAGTGGTTCTGTCACTAATGACGTTTCTGTAAATTTATTAGGTTTTTTTGTCACAAAATCTGAGACCGATTAATATGCTGTATGTTAGGGTGACCACATTTTTTTCTGCCATTCAGGGACACACTTTGAAGCAGGTGCGATCACACACACACAGGTATATATATATATATATACACATATACATATATACAGTGATTCACATATACACACTGTCACATACAGATAAAACACATTTTATATATATATGATATATATGTATATATATATATATATATACCGCTATATATAATCTCACATACACCCTGATTTACATATACTATTATATATTAATTATTAAGAAGCCTTGGAAACCATGTTGATTTCAGATTTAATAATATACATACACTCATTACAGACATGAGTAGATATGGAATGTTAACCCCTCTAATACCAGGCATGAGTAGATTCAGAGAATTAACTCCTCTATTACCAGACATTACACACACAGTCACACAAACAGACATACACAGTGACAAACATACACAGTCACACAGACAGTGATAAACAAACACTGTGACAAACTGACAAACACAGTCACACACAGAATCAAACACACATACCTTCATATATATATATATATACATACCGCGCAAATAATCAACTAATGGTAAAACTAGTAGAATGTGCCAATGTGAACAAACAAAAGTATATATTTCGTGGACGTTCACATCAAGGGCAATAACATGCACTGGTTTAGCTTTAATTTTTATTAACCTTGTGAGTCACAAACTATTTTGAAATACGCATTTTTTTAGCACACTTTGTACAGGTGAACCAAAAACGTGCACCTCATAACTTTAGGGGGAAGTGTGTAGCGGCAGAAATGCGACAGACAGACAGGCTGTTTAGGGGTCAGAGTTGGCACAGGCAGGCTGCTTCAGGGGCAGAGGTTGCAGAGGCAGGCTATTTTAGGGCCAGAGGTTGCGGAGGCAGGCTGCTTTGAGGGTAGCGCTGGCACAGACAGGCTGTTTTGGGGGTAGCGGTGGCACAGACAGGCTATTTTGGGGTAGCGGTGGCACAAGCAGGCTGTTTTAGCACAGCAGCTTCATGGAAGTGTGTTTTAGGGGTGGTACAGGCAGGCTGTTTTAGGGGCAGAGGTGGCATGAGGAGGCTGTTTTAGGGGCAGAGGCCTACCACGTCAGTGTCTGGCTTAGCGTATGGTGATAGGGGTTATGCTGCACTGCTGTCAATGTCAGACTCGGCTTGTACCATATCTGTTCAGTAAATGCATTTATTTACAAATTTATTTATACATTAATAATTTGTTTTTTCCAGTTGACATACAGTTTTAAAATTTGTGAAATAAATATTCTTGCCAGCATAATTTTTTTGTGTGTGTGTGTAGGGTGCCACATAAAGGATCCGCCCTGGATGCTAAATATTTTAGGTATGCCCCTGCACTGAAAATTTAAGACACCCCCTTACCTTTATAGGTTACCCACAGCAACCACAAATCTTCCAAGAACAGGATTTTTGTATTTTTTCCCCATGTGTTTCATGTTCCAGGCATATTTGAGGATGAATGCTGCACCCTGAAGATAACATTGACCCTGTCCCTGAAGCTGCAGCTGGGACACCATCACTGGTAAACTGGTCATTGGGGCATATTGGCTCTCATGGAGACTAAAAAACCTTCCTGTTGTGTGAGAGAAAGTCTTTAGTCTACACCGATCAGGGAGAAGGACATTTGCAGCAATGTACCCGTGGGTACCTGGCCGTGGACGTCCACTTTGCCAACTTTCATAGCTGTCACTGTAAGGATTAAGGGTTGATTGTGTGCTTTTTCTTTCACAGGTTTACTTTTTGGCATGATTGATGGCAAATCTACTAAACAAACATCCTGATTCCTTCTCATACTGCTTAATGGTAAAAATCACCCAGCTTGACATTCTGACCAGTGAAAGTCATGTCGTTGCCATAAAGAATCCGCTCAGTATGGTGTTTAAGCAGAGAAAGGCACCCGAAACCATTGAATAATCAATGATGGCAGCCTCCAGATGTGAAGATAAAGGAAGCTTACTGGCACAAAATGAAGTGCACCCAAGTTTTCGTCTGTGCTCAGCTACATTACTGTATATAATCCTCAACATATTTGCTTTTCCATGGGACTTCCCCTTTAATTGTCGATGGTTTACGGCCCTGTCGTCCCATTACCTTTAACAAGATTATTAAAAGCAGCCATCTTTCCACAAGCTATAACCCACCCTCTGGCAGGCAGGGTCCTTGACTTGATTTCTTTCTCCCCTAATGTGACCACTTTGTCCTCCCTCTTTTACCCAGACCATCTGATGTGCCACGCTAGATCTTTAGGTCTCTGCACCGGCCTGTCTATAGTGCTATTCTAGGTGGCTGCCTGGGCGCCAGGCTTCTGTGTTAACTTTTCTTTATTAAATCAGAAATGCCAAAACAAGGAATTTGAATGTGTTAATGGAGGGGGCGCCACAGTCTCAAGTCCCCCACAGTCCCTACAGCAATTGTGCCAATAATGACCCCTCTATTCCCGGCAAAGCGTATATCTCCAATATTATCTGACCCGGGGCACCGTAACTTCACAATAATACTCCTATGCCATATATAGTGTCCTCTACTTTCCCATATATATTCCCTATACTGAATAGTTGTTCGTACTTTCTATCAACACATACGGTTGGACACATTTATGTTAATCCAGACACTAAACTGAAAATGTAGCCAGAAATGGATAAATACAAGATAGCAAACATTAGCCATCAGCACAACAGTTTTATAGACAGCGGCTACTTGGCTTCTGTGGTTAGTCCAGCCCTGATAATGAATATCTGTATAACTTCAAAGTTTTGTAAAGTATCCTGCAAGCACAGGGGTGAGACTGCAGTAGGGGGTATATCAGTGAATATCTGCTCCCTTTGTCACTTAGAGCAAATCATCTGTGTACAGCACTGTGGAATATGCTGGTGCTATATAAATCAATAAATAATAATAATAATCACACTCTGAGAAGCAAGCCATCAGTTTCTGGTTTTGTATCACATGGCAAATGTTCCAGGCAAATAACGATTGAGGCACGATTAAAGATTTTTTCTGGATTTTTTTTTTTAACAAAATACAGGAGGCAAGGTTATTTGAAAGGAGGAATAATGTTAGGACAAGAGGTCATGGTCTAAAACTTGAAGGCCAGAGGCTTAGATGTAACATGCGGTCCGCCCCGGGTGCCGCTCATCACCACGCCGCCACCCTTCCAGAGACAGACAGTAATGTCCGTTGCTAGAGGAGCAGGGTCGGTTAGGGTGATCAAGGATCCCCCTCTAACCGGCTTAAAGTCAATCAAGGGAGCGGTAGGTCTGTTAATGCAGACCCCCTATCCTGCTCTCTTGGGATGCGTGCGGCAACTGATGCTGTGCGTCGGGATTTGCTGTCATATCCCAGCGCACAACACTGAAGCCATGCCCGCCGCCTTCCGCACTCAATGCACCGGAAGGACAGGACACTGAAGAAGAAAAGCCCAGAGGAAGAATGAAGAGGAGGAGGACAGTGACAGAGAAAAGGTAGGAAAACATCCCGTGAGAGTGGATTAGTAAGTGTGTGAGAGTGAGGGGTAGTGTTTTACTCATTTTTGTAGTGTTACTTACGTTTAATAAAAGTGTTGTTTTTTGGTTTTGTTTTTAAAGGTCGTGGGGTAATTTTCGGTTTTGGCCAAGCGAATGCTGAATTTTCAGTTTCAGTCCAGAATTTTCATTTTGGTGCATCCCTACTATATACTAAGCCAGACGCTGAAGTGGTAGGCCTACACCACATTAATGTTTGGCTTAGTATATAGTGATATAGAGGTTATGCTGCATTATTGTCAATGTCTGCTGCAATGTATAGTGATATGTGTTATGCTGTACCACCATCAATGTTTGCCTCACTATATAGTGATAAGTGTAATGCTGTACCACCGTCAATGTCTGTTTTAGTATATAATGATGAGTTATGCTGTACCCCTGTCAATGTTTTGCGTAACGATAAAAGCTATGCAGTTTAAAAGTGTGGGGGAGGTGCCATATATAGGATCTGCCCCAGGTGCCAAATATTTTAGGTACGCCCCTGGTCCAAGAGCTCCGCTGGACACTTAATTACTTTAAAGGGGTCAGCGTACCTATTCCATGCCGCAGGGCCGGACTGACCCATCTGGATACCGGGAAATTTCCCGGTTGGCCGGCTGGTCCGTGGGCCGGGCATACGGCAGTCCAACATTCAAAGCGGCCGCCGCCCAATGGCCGTGCCTCAGCTCTTCGTCCCACCCCTTTTAAGAAGAGATATATATACACACAAACATATATACGCCGTATATATGTTTTTTCAGTGGTATGATTAAATGGTGGAAATTATTAATGCCCCCCCCCAGTTTTGACTGTGGTATCTAATGCGCCCCCCCTAAATTGTTTCTAGAGTCGCCACTGTTTGCAAAGCAATCGATGGAAATCAGCGGCATCGCAATCAATTGAAATTAGTGGCATCCGAATGCTGCTACTGGCTGTTTCAAGCAGCCAATCGTTACTAAGAATTGTCGGAAAAAAGAGGCGGAGGGCAGCTGCAGTTTCTATCGTGGACAAATTCTTTATTTATGTACTTATTCATTTAAATTAGAACGATTCTGCATCAGGCATTGAATCTGTCCACGAGGGATACTTACCAACCATATGAGTAGGTCTGTGACGTAGGACACCCGGATGCTGACTCTATTAGCAGAGAATATCTTGAAATGAGACAGCTGTGCCAGGAACATGCATGCTTTTACTTATCCACGAGTGCAGTGCTATTCACTAAGGCTGTGTGTATCGGGTGCAGTAGTGTGTGTGGTTAATGGGTATCAGGCAGACTAGATGTGCCGATTGGTTCTTATCTGCCGACACATTCTATGGTTTTAAGTAGGAGTTTAGGAAACTGACTTAACTGATGGACCGAGGACATGCATTTATTGAAAAGAGGAAGAACAGCTGCTTCCGTTACTATTGTTTTCAGGTCACTTGATGCTTTTACTACTGGATGCAATGATATTTTATATATTATATAGCATGGTGGAGTAAAATAAATAGATATTTCAAAGTGCAGCACATATGTAAGGATTATATTTAATGTAAGCAAGTTTTACTTTACTGAGAGTGTGCTTGATAAATGGAACAACCTCCCAGCAGAAGTGGTAGAGGCTAATACAGTGAGGGAATTTGAACATGCATGGGATGGGCAGAAAGTTATTCAGAATCCAAGACAAGGACTGATTTAAGTCTTATATCAAGACATAAAGGGCAGACTAGATGGTTCAACTCTGATGTCAGAATCTATTTAAAACAAATAGACCAAAGCCAAGTGGCAGATTAGATGGCCAACTAGCTCCTGCTATCAAATTCTATGTTTTTTATGAATGATATTCTAGCCTCAGCCTCCTATACATTTCTTTTAGTTGTGTGATAATTGCAGCCCACTTTCTCTATTGGTATCACATCTATATATCACATTATATATATATATATATATTTATCCCCATTAGGTAAACAGGCGTCTAACGAGGAGCACACTATGACGAAAGCCAATGACTACAAAGCAGATAGAAAATACATTTTATTTCATTTACATCTGGCCCCAAAGCTGGGGAGCTAAGGCAAGTTGAAAAGATGATTTAACTTTTCACTTTTGTTAAAATGTCTGTGAACCCGGAGAGCACTTCCATGTCCCGTAACACGTGTCTGTCCAGTACAAAAATAATGTAGAAAAATAGACTCTCAGTAGCAACGGTCATACAAAAATATACACGAGGATGTACAAAACAAAAAAGGACTGTTCGGCAAATTGCTATACAGAGAAGTTCTGGGCAGCCGTGTGTCGGATAAGTGCTCAAATCAACCGTTCCCTTGATGCTACCGCATCGCGCATGCACAGAACAAGGCAGTGTTCCACGTCCTACATACAAAACACACTTAAAACATCAAAACTCTTCTTTCCATGGCAGAATACACACATTTCCTAATAAAAAGGTCGAATTACTTTCGTTTTAATACCACAGCGAATCACTGTAACCTGGATATCACAATATCACCGTACCTCTGCGGAAAGCCCACATTCTCATAGCAGAAAATGAGCTTCTACGGGTGTACGTAGCGGCCAAATTCAGGAACTGGCACAAAAGTCAGTATTTTTAAGAAAAATCAGACATATCGGATGATTATACGCAAACGTATTGGGGGCAAAGAAACAAGCTGCTTGTTTTTACTTTGAATACAAGATGCAGGTTAAGGACGCGTTCCAGAAAATAATGTACATTGATCATGCGCCGCCCGCTTGTCGTGTGACACAGTTTGTTTAAACGCTTCATTTTATTTTCCGAAAATATTCCGAAGTAAGCGTGTACAGGCTATACCTGACTGGAGTCTGGTTATTATTACTAGTAGCCAAATAGTCTTTCTCAGTTGCCATTTACCTATGTTGATGATTTGCATGTCTAGAGCCATAGCCAAGTCCCTATGAAAGTTATAGCTTATGAGTGATTGGGATGCACTTGAGTGGAACTTGGATTTAGGTCGCTATAGGCAAATCTGTCATATTGTATTGCATTGTAGTGTTATACAGATTGTTCACTTGCTGATGGTTCATTGGCTAATAGGCCCGCGGTACGAGGTAATGAATATGCCCATCCCTGTTTAAAAAGTATCAGCGCAAAGTTTATATTATAGCTTAACAGATATTCGAAAAGAGCGATATTTTTACAAGGAAAGGGTTTGGAGGAAAAAGGTCCCTGGGTATTTGATATGATCCAAGTATGCAATACATTCCAATTCATTACTTCTGACTCCTTCCGGCTATTAGAATAGGCTGACTAGGCTGCTACTGAACCCCAACAATGACAACCCTGTAAATCAAGTCAGAGTACAGTTTGCTGGGTTAGAAGGGAGACTCATTTCTTTTTTTTAGTGTCTCTGCATGAAGTTATTATCGACCAATCTGCGGCACCATATAGAGATATACATTATCACACTGTGCAAGCCTTGCTGATCCATCTCATACCATAGACATCAAAGCTTTCGTAGCACTCCATACCTTCAGTTTTTCAAGAAGAATAGACCGCGCGTTTTAATAGTAAAACCGAACCAGTGCTATCTTAAATCTCTGTATCCATTCCGATACAAAAAGTATAGTGGTTTTCACAAACATACCGTATATCTCTGTAATGATCTGTCATCAATATCCCGGAAGATATGCTGAATGAACAGCAGGGGGAGGCAGAGAGTGTGAACGTCTGATGTCATAATCCAACAGTAGCAGAAGTACTGATACTGCTCTTATTATTCAGAAATATTTCTTCTATGAATCTTTAAGAAGTATTACCGACTCATCTTAAATTTCTTATTTCTTATGACTTATTATGGATTAATTATTTTGAACAATTAGCTTTAATGACTAGGTTATCCCCCAAGATTGCTTTTGTATTGTTCTTCCCATTTGGAAATTATATAGTAATAATTGCACTGAGTAATTCTTCGAGGTGTTAGAAACAAAAACAAAAAAATCAGACCAGGTTATGCCACATAAATAAAATGTATCCATGACAATGTTGTTCATAAATTGTAAGGGTCTGTTAGAATTGCATTACTGATCCAGCCACAACAGAGCTGGGAACATGATAGGGCTGGCAAGTGTGTCCTGCACAGTAATAACGTGTCCAGCCGCACTCCCTATTGAATTATGGGCACTGGCCTCTGCTGCGAGATGTCCTCTTGACCAAGTGGTCCTTCGGTGGGAGAAGTCAGTTTCGTACAGTTAGTAAATCTGGACACTGAACCTCAGTCTTGGTATCCGCCTTTGCAAATAGGCAACTGTTCCAATAGCCTGGATTATCAAATGCACAATCTGAAGGTTGAATGTACACTTTCTGTAGTGCCTCTCGATTAAAAGTTTGGGGAATCCCAGCAGATTTGTCCAATGAATGGGGCCGGCTGGCCATTAAGTTCATGTCCTCATAGCCCTGCTTGTCCTCTGAGGTGCTGTCATCCCTTGATCTGCCACTTCGATTCATGTAAGTGTATTCCTCCAAGTCATCGTCCACTACACTTTCCGTGTGTTTGCACTTGATCTGTTCATTCATATATTCATAATCCTCCTTGTTGCCATATTCATAATCTTCATCTGCTGTAGAAGTGGTAATGCACTCGCTATGGGTATCCGCTGCTCCCCTGATATCTATATACTCGTTCTCCGGTTTATCTGCTTTCACCGTGATGGGCTGTGTTCTTTTGTTCATATATTCATACTCTTCATCTTCTTCATCGCTGGCATGGGGTGGGTGCGGGGTAACAGATCCTGATCCTTGAGATTTTAGTGTTCCATCCCTTGACAGACCTAGTTAAGAAGAAGTGGGTAGGCATTTTACATAGTGAAGCATTCAATAGTACACTATATATATATATATATATATTAATGGGAAACCTTTTTTAAACAAATATAGATTAATTGTTACTATTTGAACATTAATATATTATAATAATTTTACAGTTGGACACTGTGTATGGGGATAGATGCAAAGGTATGATCATTTTACACTCTATAACAAGCGATCCAGTATTGGAAATGTGGACCTTACGTCCTTTTTTTTCCCCATTTTCTTGTTTGTAATAAATATAGCTTATAAATCACAGAGCTTGGGTCAGATATGTCTGGAAGAGATATAAATCTAGGTATTCGCAGTCTGACTTGCGGAAGATTAAGATCTCGATGTACATTTTAATTTAATTAATCACTGATTAACCTATTTGTGTTAGTGGGACATTGACCACACTGTTTTGGCTTCATCAACAAGCATCAAATACATACCTCCCTGACTGAGCTCAGGCAAGATGTACTCGCTGTCATCATCCGGTGTGGCAGCAAGCAGACTTTCCCGCTGGGAACGGTACGCGCTGTCCAGACGGGAGCGGGAGCTGCGGCCAAAGCTGCCTTCAGCGTACGAGGTCTCCTCCGCTGTCTCCAGGTCTGAGGAGGTGCAGCAACCTTCTGATGACTCTGACACTGTGCGACCCAGAGAGTCCTCTCTTCTGCGGGAACCATGTCTGGGGCCTGGGTCCACGCGATGCAAAGTACCCTGGAGAAACGGCAGCCATGAGCAATAGCATTTATTACGTTTTCACTGGCCAAGTGTTGTGTGATCGTAAACAATGGAGCTTGTCTCTTTTCCTCATCCCACTTAAATCAATAACTGCATGCCACCGTTCCTTCCCACTGCTGTTAAATAAGCAGCAATTGTATATTCTGTGGCTGAGAAACGCTGATGTTTAATTTGCTTTATTATTGATGTGGGAAGAATTAGACCCACACAGTGAAACGTTAATACTGAGCACACAGTCATCGTGGACAAAACAGGGGTTGTGTTTGAGCAAATCACACAAAGCTACAGCAGGGAACTCTGCAGTGTACGTTTTGTTGACTTGTTGAGAGACATTTACAGTGTGATCACAGAATGTAGTAGTAGAGACATGATCCAACACATGTCAGCTGAACTCAGCAGCCCTGTATTTAATTACCGTTAAACACGACAAGGTCTTTAGTAATGCAGAGTTCAGATTGAAGATCCAGAAAAGGAATTCAATTGTCAGGTTCAACATTTGTTGGATTTTCCATCCAGCTAATATCATTGTTTTAGAATGGGCCTTACTATTACTATTTTATTTTGCAGTGAAAACCTACCCTTCTGTTCACACTGGTCATGCTTTGGTTCATGGGCAGATACCCTGCAACAGAGCTCAATACACTCTGACTCTGAAACACAAAAAAGAACAGGTTAATGGCACACGGGCAAAAAATAAAGTGTTAAGTGTTTCTGCATCAGTATGACCTGTACTACATATAATGCCAGGTGTACATCTGCTAAGCAATATATGTCTCACTCTTTGGCATTTAAAATATATTTATACAGAGATGGAAAGCAATACTTCATTGACATATACACAACCCAGCTGATGGGAGAACACGGCATAGTGCATCTCCATACATACCCTAGAGTAGTCAATCCGTTGACGTGAATTGTAGAGGGTGCTGGGTGTTTTGGGTTGGGGACCCATCTCTTCTGACTCTAGGTCAGTGTCAGGATCAGTTTCTAGCTCATCGTCTTCATTTGGACTCAAATGTAACTGCTCCCCGGAAACTGGAGACTGAGGTGTGTCACTGTCCTTCTGTTTAGAGGAGAAGACAGAAGTCCTTGGTTACATCGTATCCTGTAATGCCTCCTTTGCAGGAAAGTTACTTATTAAATCATAATCAATTGAGTTCTGTGCACTACTTCTTTTATCCATTGATAATTTGTGTGTTCATTTTTACCAGTTTTTAGTAAACGCAATCCGATTCATGCCAGGAAAACCTTTATGCCAAATCAACCAATAGCAGTATTGTTTATAGAAAAAAGAAAACGTAGAATCATGTTCCCGAATCTGATATTGTCAGCTCACTCAATCATCAATTTGTTAACCACTGGCAAACTAACATGAAGCTGGGCGGCAGATCAATTCCTCTGCTTGTTAATTGTCAGGTTTATGCTGAACCGGCAAAGGGAATAGAGTGTAAGTAGAGCGTGGTTGAGCTGTTAAGGTACCACTTGTTAAAAGGTACGTATACTAACGTCTTACCTTTATAACCAGGTACCGGGGAGGATCTCTGGCCATACGAGTAAACTCGTTACCCAGTTCCTTGAATGTAGGGCGGATATTCTCGTCGATCATCCAGCCTGGAAGGTATAAGAAAAGGGTAAAGGTTCGAAGAGATATTTTAGCTGCCCCCTACCAGAAAGAAGCAGTAACTAGATAAATCTCAATAAGTCTTAATGAAAAGAAACTCACATTTTACCATTACCATGTACACATCAATGGTGCAGATCGGTGGCTGCGAGAGACGCTCGCCTTTCTCGAGGAGGTCGGGCACTTCAGATAAACGGATTCCTGTATAAGGCTCTTCCCCAAAAGTCATCATTTCCCACAGAGTCACTCCTGGGCACATTGGGCACATAAAGGAAGAGTAATTACTTCTAGATAATTACTTCCAAGTGCTAAGGCAAATGCAGGGATTACAAATCCCCTGCCAGTGGAGTGATCCAGATTTGACGGGGAAGAAACAATGTAGTACATTTGGAAACAGCTTATAATATGACTGGATCTTTTAATAGGATACAGTGATATGAGAATGCCCCCATTACACTTACCATAGCTCCAGACATCACTCTGATGGGTGTATTTCCCAAAGTGTATACTTTCCAGAGCCATCCATTTAATTGGTGTCTGCTTAATGGGACAAAACAAAATGGAATATAAGCACAAAAGGTCATTAACTCCATGTATAAAACCAGGTCAGAGCTAGTAGTAAAAAATGTGTGATTTAGGCAGAATCACAGATTAAAGGCAAAGGTACCTTTATTTCATTGTAGCAATATTTCTTGTCATCGGGGTACAGCAGGTCTGCCACACCAAAGTCTGACACTTGGACGAGATTGACGGTTTTCATGAGGATGTTCCGGGCTGATAGATTTCTATGGACCATACAATGTTCCTCCAGATAATACATACCCTAAGAAGAGCCAAGTGAGGACAGTGTGAAGATATGGAGAGACATCGAACAGCGTAGTAAAAAAAAAAAGGGAGAAACAGATGTTCGCCTACCTTGGCAATCTGCACACACCAATTGAGTAACAGCTGAGGGCCGATGGTGCCGGTGTCCTTGTTCTTGCGTACGTGCTGGAGTAATGAGCCCATTGGCAGAAACTGGGTGACCAGCTGGAGCTGTGAGCCTGGGCAGATGCCAAGCCAACGTACTATATAGGCATGATCAAGGCTGCCCATTGTTAGCATGTGCTGTAAAGAAACAATCATTAATTAGGATACAGGAACATTATATGTAAATCATATGAAGGAAGTGGATGTTGTTTAACTTATGCACTATACCCCCCACCAGGTGAGAAAAATATCTCACAATCACCTGCCCCCTGAACAGCCTCCCAGCAGAAGTTGTAGAGGATAATACTCATTTTTAAGAAAAAAACGGACTCACGTCAGTAACTGCATGAAAGCTCTGCCGTCCACTGCGATCTTGAATAACTTTGATGCTGACAGGTATTTTAACAGAGTCTCCTTCTGGGATCCATATACCCTGCAATGGAAGAAACGGTAATAAGGAAAGAAGGAACGTAGAGGGAACCTAAGGGGCAATAAATATGATATAATCACTTTGGGCATTTTGAATAAATGATTACATTATTAAATTAACACTGTTCAGATCGAGTTGTACAGATCTCTCTATCAAGGAAGTTAAAAGTTTCCTGCAGCGCTGTATGATTTAATACATGGCATGTGAGCGTTCTGATGCAGGGATGCCCCATTGATATGTTAGGTACAGCTCATTCTGGCTACTAAGCCTAACTGCTTAATGCCAAACAGTCCAAACACTGCTAAGGGCACCTTCCCCTGAAACAAGTCAGGATATCTGGCTTACAGAATAAGCACAGCATACAGATAATAAGAAGCAGAGAACACATTTGATAAAAACAGACCCCAGACATTTGATAAAAACAGAAAGTTGGCCCCATACACACTACTAATAACAAACCTAATTCTAAGAGCTCCGCCATCATCAAAGTTGCCTCTTTATGTTCTCTCATGGCAAAAGGTGAACCAAAATTAATAAAGGAATCCCTTCTCTCTACACTAATCCATGATCTCTCTAAGGTTTTGATATTTATTTCCAAATACAATGTAATTTACCATCAAACCAAATTCTTTAAAACAAAGTTTATACCTTGTGTACCGTGCCAAAGGCTCCAGAGCCCAAGATCTTCAGTTTCTTTAGCTCAGTGTCTTTGAATATTCGTGCTTGTACAGTGTTAGCCTTTTCTGACGCTTCCATCATATCCATGCACTGGGGAGTGGTAACAAAAATGCACTTTAACTAATTGCAAAGTGGATGAACAAACATTTGGAACAAGCCACAGCTATAATTCTGATGATAATACAATTTGTAATAAGGTCAGTGCGAAATGATGATCTGTGTATTCATTAGTGGTCAATATCACTTGGCTAACATGGTACTATGTAATTTCCTAAAATGTTATTATTCTTATCCTGTGTCCCACTTACCTCTCCTCTCTCCAGATATCGCCGCATGGCTCGCTTCTTGCGGATTTGCAGTCCTCTCCAATAAAGCAGCGTAAGAAGAACACAGCAGCAGAGTACAAATATGGATGCCGCTACAGCCACCGCAACCACCGTGGGAGTCTTACTGCAAGTTGTACAAACGTGGATTATATTATTGACGCAGAAAGTCATTATACTCATACTAGTAGCAGTATTAGTAATGGGAAAATAATTACCACCCATGTTATTGAATGTAAACTAATTTGGCCCATAATTGGCTACTCACTAGACTCAAGTAAGTAAGATGTACTTTATCCCTGCAATATGCAACTATCACCAGTAGAGGGCACCCATGCAAAGAAAAGTAAAAAACCTGTAGCTATAATAAAATATACTAACAAAAATAAAATATATTACATAAATGTTTTAAAAATGTATTGATATTGGATGGTGCAATTTAATATTCTGGCAGAGTTTAGGTAAAACTTCCTCAGCAAACATCTGGGTTAGAATCAGAATGATGTCTAATCATTCTTAGGTTGTTTTTAGAGGAAGGTCTTTTCTTCTTGGGATATTTGCTTGTATAACTGTATCTTAGTTTTAATTAGCCCTGGCTCTTATTAATACTGTTGCTGTGATTCTGTCTTATCAGGATTGTACTTGATGCTCCAGAAAATTCTGTTCTATCTGTGAACTATTAACCCTTCCAGCACCAGAAAGACAAATGAAAGGATTGAACGCAAATTCTTGTCCCCCCCCTGCCATTTATTCATTTCATTGTGATCCCTCAGCAACCAGTCAGGCCTGCAATGCCATTACTAGAATACCAACAATACAATTTTTCTACCCCAGAATGCTTGAAAAACTACTTGTTCCCTGTGAACAAAACTATCATACTTTGAGCTAAGTGACTGCTAATCTTTTGCAGTCTGCCCTATAGGTTGACTCTTTTGCAGTCTGCCCTATATGTTGACTCTTTTGCAGTCTGCCCTATATGTTGACTCTTTTGCAGTCTGCCCTATATGTTGACTCTTTTGCAGTCTGCCCTATATGTTGACTCTTTTGCAGTCTGCACTATATGTTGACAGTAGTAAATCAAAGATATCATCAGAAACCAACCATTTTTACAGTGAATCCCTCAGTGACTAATACAGACTCTTATTAGTGATGTGACCAGCAGTGAATATCACTTATATTTAAGAGATGTAAAAACAATTACCATGATTTTTATTTTAAAAAAGTAAAATACATTCACATGAATCTTTTGCAATATTTTTCCAGGAGCATTACAATAGTGTTATTAAATCTTAGGGATATCAGTGATTACCCTCAACGGAGAATTGCGCACAACTTGACTTTCTATCAAGTATGTAACATTATGCAAACATTCATTTTGGAAGTGGTTTTGACACAAAAAAAGCATACATAAATTTTTACTCCTTAACAAAATATAGTAACTGAACAAAACTGCGATGAGTTATTCAAAGGGAACTTTCATATATGTTCTTTCATATATTTAACAAAAGGGATGGTTACCTTTCAGCGGCATGCACGGCCATGCCAACACAATTTTTAATCCCAGGCCCTATGCACCTGTTAAGAGAAGGGACAGTTTAGTGCACCAGAAACATCATATTGAATTGGTTGAAGCCTTCTGGCCAGTAATGCCTATTCTGACATCCGACCAATAATCTAGAACAAATCTCTCCAGTTCTTCTGGCATCCCATGACATGTGCCCTCACCTGCTCCAAAGAATGAAACATATGTACCACCTCGTGTTTAATAAAACTTGCCACTGTACTATGTCTCTCTTCGATTTAAAGGCAATTCGTAAAACCGTGGGACGTTTGAAAACATCGCCCCAAGCCCATAGTGCAAAAAGTGGTCCAGCAAGAGGAACCACTTTTTTTTTCCCATGATCATTTTCTAGTAAGGTAAAGGATCAGAAATCTGAGTGTATGAGTTAATATATAACAGAAAGCATTCATAGTGAAGAAAAAAAGTGGCATTAAAATAATATTTGACAAATGAGCTGTATGCAAAGAAAACTGTGGTTTTCTGTGGTGGGTTGATAAGCAGGTAATTTGTGTTTGAGTCCCTGAACTCTCATTGAAAACTCTGGATGAAAAAGTTATAAAGTAATCTTAAGTTAAAGTTATATATATTTCTTCATTATTTTTGCTTTTAACTATATATATATATATATATATAATATATATATATATCACATGATTTTTTTGAAATTGGATATCTGCACTAAAATCAGTTTTATAGTAATTTATAGTAATTGCGCTATATAGCATTAGGAAATAGAAAGTATATATTTTTTTATTATTTTACTTTTAGATTTTAGCATTTGGGGCCTCTATTACCTAGTGAGCACATGGAATGTGTTCTTATTTCCTGAAATCTTAAAAACATTAGACCAGGTTCCCAATCTTGACACCCCCTCAGGCTTAAGACACTCACCCTTGGGTGCAGTTTTCGTGACACGACTGACAGTCATTGTTGGCATCGGGGTACTTGAAAATGGGTCCATTGCCTCCAAAGATCCCGTTAGGGCACTTGCTCACACAGTCTAGCCCATCTTTAACGTTTGCACATTTAACGCAGGCATCAGGTCCCTGCAGTAATTTTGTGCGTACAATAAGCAAATCATACATAAAATACCTCAACTGGATAAAAGACTCATTGGTTTGCAGGACTTACGGTTCCATTGCAAGTCAGGTCACCATCAATCTTGAGGCATTCTGAATGGCAGAATTGGCACACACCTGCACTGGCATACTCCCTGTTATCACTGCAAAGAAAGAATACATAATCAAGATATACTTTGAAAAAAGAAGTCCACTATACATGGCTTTTTTCATATCTTTAGGTCATAACCTTCAAACGAAAAAATACAATTAACACTCAAGTTTCAAAGTGTCTTCCAATCCCACCCACCATGTAGCAGAATAACAGTGCTTTATAAATAAAAAGCCTGTCGCTTGCCACTCTTGGGGTTTTACACTCACCCCTGTGTAAAGTTGCAGGTTGACACACAGATACCATCACGTCTATAGTCCTTGCAAGACAGGCATTGGTCAGGTCCAGGACCCCAACATCCCGCAGAAGAACATAGAGGGTCACATTTATTTTCTTCAACTTTAGAGAAAAACAACATATACAACAGAACTTTAGTTAATAGTAATCTGTTCTGCAGGTCACAATACCCTAGCCATGCCATTACTGGTACAACGTACTTTTTTGTAGAGACTACGTTTCAGTTGTTGGATCTCTGCTAGTCCGGCTAATTTACTGCTGAGCAAATTCCCCAATACCTTTGTGTTTATTTTAACGTTTTGTTAACCTGTGAACTGCTTCATTAATGCCTGAGGAAGGGACCTAAAAACTTTTAACTATACTTTTCTCCTGTTTTTCAACGATAACATGGTACAAACATTTTTATTAAAAAAAAAACAGTAGGAGAACAAGATATTTACCACACTTTTCTGGAGGCTTGTTGTTCTTCATTTCTGATGCTTGTTGGTGTGTTGGAAACAAATACGTCCAGTTTACAGTGTTGTAGTAGCAGAGTGCTTTGTTGTCTGCAATATAGACCTTGCCAGCACTGACTTCCCGTAGGGAGCGGAATCCCAGAGATGTTACGTTTTTGTTTTTCATCACGAGCAATGAAAAGCCGCGGCTATAATGAATAAAAGAGGGTTAAAACATGCAGCTTGCATATATGCTACTAGCTAAAAAGAAATAGGCAAATAAAGAAGAGGATATATAGAGATTAAAAATGAACCTCAACATATGAAAGACACGGGCCAAAACTTAACAGAAAGAATATGCAGCATGTGAATTAGCGTAGCGGATGTCACAGGTTCATGGAAAGTGGTATGAAATTCACTTACTTATAGAGAGTTCGGCCTCCAATAGTAGTGAGGTTAGAGAAGACACTGAAGTCAAGCATGTGTTTTGGCCAGGACTGAATACTTAAGTACCCTGAGGGCAGGAAAAATGGTATAAGGTGAGTGGAGAAGGGGCATTGATAGATATAGATTATAATACTTATATAGCAACGGCTGATTAAATCTAGAAAGTTACTTTAATCACCCATATAAGTTTTAATAATGTAGTTTATAATACATTGTTTGCATTAAGTGCTTGATGCTACATGGACAAACGTTAACCTGAAGTCCAGTGCTTAGTCATTGATTGTTCTATTGTAAAAAAATCCCCATTGTACTATTTGTTTAAAGATAATTCTATGATAAAACCTATGGACCTTATAAACGTTAGCATTTAACAGCAGCCACTGGAACCCAGAGGGTCTCAAAAGTCTAAATAGTTTTTTTTACCTGTGATCTCTTGTACGGATTGGAAGACACTGAGCTTGTTTGGGTCCAGAGGTGGGATTTCTTTCCACGCATCCCTGAGAAGACACACATTCAGAAAAATGATTATATCAACCAATCACTGCAACTCAAATAATGTAATTATATCTGTGCTCCAGAAACCAGCAATAACCAACAGATGGTAGATGGCATCAGCTATGGTGATGATCCACCTCCCATGAACAACAATTGCAAAGAACGCCACTCTGTCTCAATAGTTGGTTTTAGACAACGATATCTACTTACCCTTCAAAACCAAGGTTGAGAAAGTCCAGATTTCCCAGAATTTTGGTGCAGTTGACAAATGTATCAATATTAGAAGAGTCAACCATTGCATATTTACTCCCATGTCCTGTCCCCTCACAGGCTAGAAAGAATGGGAAAAAAACATAAATATCATGGATGAGATTTAAATTAAACAGCCAACATCATGAATGATATGTCATTTAGCAGATGAGTGTTTGTCCAACTCTTGTGCACTAATGCTGTACAAGAACTAGAACTTTTAAGCTCCAGGTAGAGAAATATGGGAAATGAGGTTCTGTTCGCCAACTGAAAAGCCATTTTTATCAACTGATGATGCAATACCTAACATTTTTGTAGTTTATATAGCTGTGGTTTACCTTTAGGGCACAGTCCTGGGCATGGTTCACACATCTTCACCCCATTTTTATCCACTTCCATCTTGTTGTTTGGACAAGCCCGGACACAGGAACTCTGATCAATCACAAAATTACCTGGAAGGCCCAGACCATATAACATAAGTCAACCCACATAAATGCAACAACAATGTCATAATTGGCACTATGATTTGATCATTCACAATGTTTTTAATTTAATGTCCAAAATATACCATTGATAGCATTGTTGTAGGCTGTTTACAGGGGCTTTCTTCCTATTTTGTGGATTAGGGAATACTGACACAATACAATAAAATGATAAGAGAAGTGGACACAGGAAAAAAGTACATAAGCAGAAAAGAACACCGTTTTCGTTAAAGTCTACTCATAGAAAAAAAGTGTGATAAAGCAACTATGAATGCATCACAACGAAATGCAGATGTGTATATCAGTTTATACGAATGTACGTATACAGCATTCCACATATACATACACTCGAATTCAGAGATCTTATGTTTCAACGGACTATACTTACGGGGGCAGTTCTTGACACACGTGCCTCCATATTGGTATTTGACATCTGGGTTTTGTTCCAAGCGATTGGACAGTTGGTTGTAAATCAGGAGCCGAGGACAGTGCGGGACACAGGCGCCGTCATTATTAAAGTGCCGACATGCCTGAGTGAAATGTTTACATAGTGACATTATAGCAACACTATATAATAGGAAGAGTGCCGATGCTGAAAGCTCTACGACAAGTACTTACGACACACTGCCGATTTGAGGACCCGGTGCAGCCTCCTGCGCACTCATCATGGCAGCACTCTGATGGCTTCCTGCCATAGCAGCGTCCATTGCACTGCTGTGCGCAAACGGTCTTTGTCACTGCGAAGAGGGAATGCCAACGGTAAACAGGAATACTTGGGGTTGTATTCACTAAACTGGGAGTTGCAGCAGAGCTAACCATTTCAGCCCATTGACATCATTATACATTATGGAATTATATATAGAAGGGCCATCCACCGCGAGCTTCTCCTGAAACAACGTAGCTGACTCTGCACAATGCATATTTAATTATCTCACTAATTTAACTATCCATCTATGTCTCTCTTTAGTGTTACATACATTTCTGACAGTCTTCCTTTCCTGGTCCCCAACACTTCCCATTACATGAATGATGACACGGTGGACCTGCAGTAGAAAAGAAAATTATAATTATCAGAATAAACATTCGAATTTACCTTATAACTAAAACCCATCATTTGGGGCACCAGAACCCACTTGATGAATCAGTTGGTAAATAAATAATAAATAAATACCACCTTTATGCCATCACTTCAAAGATGATTGGCAACACGGTATTGTAAAATGAAGTACCTCGGTGGTAAGTGAAGGTGAATCTGCTGTACTCTGCACAAGCATAGTGATAACTCCACGGCATTTGATGGAGTAAGACCTCCAGGCTCCTCGCAACCACCACTTATGTCCATGACCCAATGCACAATACCATTCCTCAAACTACGGTCACTAAACCTCAGCTTGGACTTCCAATGAAAGATATGTCCCAGATATCACGCATAGAACACGCTTATTATACCTACACCCTCACCACAACAATGATGCATTAATGCGTGTATCAGTCTCATCTGTTTCATTGTTGGGTAAATACACAGTTTGCTTAATATCAAGAATGTGTCCCATATACTAAACACCGTATATACTATAAACTCCTCGTTAATATGTTTAAGTTGAAATCCCTGGTCTGTGTTTTGTATTCACAGTAAATTTGAGATATTCTGGCCTCCTGATACAGGAAAAGAGATAGCAACGGATTTGCCAAGGCTGGGTTTGTGTTGGCAGATGTCTGGCATGAGCTAATATTTGCTAAAAGGGTTTGTGGAGTTGAACTTTATCGCACCTAAAATGAGCCTGTGACTATCGCCAGAGACGCGCATGCACAACTAATGCACATACATGCCTTAATATTTAGAACCGGACTAAGTAAAGAGGGCCAGCCAGCTGGTATAGGATTTCAACTCCCACCACTTTCAGACATACTGTATATGTGGCTGCAGGTGCTGATCCCTGATCAAGACTGAAAGTAGAGCCCCTAGAAAGGTGTTATGGGTAACCTGACCGATTAGGTGCCCTGCCAAGCACCTTTATCCCATTTCTACAGTTTTTTTTCCCCGTTCAGTTTCATACCTATTTCCAAAAATGCAAACCGACACATAGCGGCTATTTTATGCTCTATATAATAGCGTTAATATTAAGCACATGTAAATGCTATCAATGTTGATGAAATAATAAAACTTGGAGGTTGAGAATATTTCCAAGAATTTTCCTGCACTTGGCGAACTTATCAATATCAGTCAACGATCGAATATTTCCAAACATGTCCTCTCGGAGGCCAGATTATATTGGAGCGCAAATAAGCGCTTCTGGTCAGATTGATTAATACGTGAATGACGTGCATCTGATTAGCATCCGTGCCAAGGATTATGTTTGTCTCTAAGGACATACTCATTTTGCACACAGTAAACACAGGAGTGTAGATAGAGGTATAACATTTCACACACATCCACTTCCTGACATAGAAATCAAACACACCTTTTGTTTAAATCAGGGACAAAGGGTGGAGGCTACCGAGAGCTGGACTGTGCGCTCCAGGGACTGCGGACTCACGCGTCCCACTAGGAAATAATTACCCCAAACAGAGTTACAGACATTTAGATACGGCCGCTGGCAGATGCCCAGACTGGTCTCCCATTCTGAGCTGTCAGGAAAACAAAGAACAGTCCATTCCTCTACAGACTTTCCTTAGTGAGTGTGTACGGCTGGGTGATTAACACTGAGCCATTCTACTGGATACCACAAGGCAGTATGAGAAGGAGTCAAGGTGTTCAGCTAGCAGTTTTGGGCTTAGATAATGCAGAGTGCATTTTAAGTACTTGTTTCTTGTCACTTTTATTCACTATATCATAGTTTGCGTACATTTGTGGCTAAACAAATACATTTATATAGAAAGAAACTAACATCTAGAACAACGCCATAGCGCCTCACTGAAGGGGTAATAATTACCAGTAAGCTGCCAAGTTCATTGCATGTATATTCTGTTATAGTCTGTTGAGATTTTGCTAGCTCACTTACAAATAATGTAATACCTGTACCAAGCCAGAAAGAAAACCTGAGTTTTACAATTGTGTTATTTGTGGATGCTCTGTGGTGCAGACACAGTTACAGAGTATGTGAAAGAATCAATCTTTGTAACTGGCCCACTGAGCATCAACCCATCGGGGATCCTGAGCACCCAATCGTCTATCTGCTCCCAATTTCTCTAGACTTCCCCCTATCACAGGGCAGATACCCTACAAATGGTTGGCTTACGAGAAGAACTCGCAATGGACATTGTTTTTGGTCATCTCCTCAAATTAAAATTATGGAATGGTAATATTTTTAAATTTCTCAATTTTTAGCCTATTTCCAATTTCTGATAGATGACTGACATTTAGAAGACAAAAATGATCAATATTATTCTCGACAGGAATTTTGATTGTGATATTGTTGACATCTGTGCAGATCTCTCCTTTCCACACTGTACTTATGTGCTTATGTGTACTTACAGGTCTTGTTGTTTTCTTTCATCTCAATCTCAGAGTTTGGATTGTGTAGAATATCTTTCCAGTCAATTGTGCCTATGAAGCACAGGTGTAAGTTTTCGGTTATATGAATAGAACCCTCAACGATCTCTGTACAATAGAACAAATAGGAAACAATAAGTACAATAATACTGCTGAGCTATGGAGCAGCGGGGAGACGGATCTTCACAACACCACCACAAACATCTCAAACTCATCTCCGCCAGTAACATAATTTCCATATCACAGCATTGGGGATCAAATTTGGTGATTAGGGAGTTTCCAAAGCTGTCTTAAAATAAATGCTGTTAATGCGAGCTGTTAAAGATATTCTTGCTAGAAGACATGTGACCCGGTCCACAGAACCGGCAGGCTAGATGAGCTGGTTCTTCATCTGCAGTTGTATAGACATTTTAGTAACATAAAATTAAGGATACTTGTTTTATGTTGTAGATATTCTTGTTGATATTATCTATTATAAAAAATAGTATTTTTTTGATCTCTAACCATCTTAGTTTTTTAATATTTGCCATGATTTTAAAACATGTACATAGGTGCCTAATGATAAGCACTTTTGTTGATGCTGATTGCTTTCTTTTAGTGGTTCTTGTTTTGACTGCCGTGGAGCAGCTCAGCTTTAGAGACCAAGTTTACCAGCGTAACAAACCTACAAGAAAGTGTAACAAAACTACAAGGAAGTCAAATAAATGCAAACACTTCCTCTAAACTATTTCACATTCATCCCATCTACATGTAATAAACCGTGGCAAAAAAAAAAACAAGCCGTTTGGCTTCAAATTGCAATGCGATTGATCCAAACCAGGACAATCACACAGTATTAAAAAGCATGTGACAGCAGGATAACAATGATTCAAAGGAGAACAATGTTGTTTACTGGTTAAGATACGCACTGATAATAGTTACATTATAACTCGGTTTGCCCTGCCCAGTGTTTTTACCGTGTGGAAAATGCTGGACTTTTCCACACACCGTTGGCCAATATTAAATAACTGCTGGATCTGTGATTGGGGAAGCTTACAAACATAGTATGTGACGGCCGATAACAACCATTCGGCCCAATATAGCCTGCCCAATTCTGCCTCACGTAGAGACCTAAATCAGTCCTTGGTCTTGTCTCTTGGTCTTGATTCAGGAGAGCCATGTGCTTATCCAATTCATGTTTCAGTTCCTTCACTGTATTAAACTCTACCACTCCTGCTGGTAGGCTGTTCCACTAATCTATCACCTTCTCAGTAAAGCACACCCTCCTTTTGTTACATATAAGCCTCTGACCTTCTAATCTTAGATGAAGACCTCTTGTTCATACCCAATCTTCTGCACAGGAGCATATTTTCATATGTACAAATACCTAACCATATTAAAAGGACTATCCCAGCCATACTTTAAGGCTAAATGCATGTTGGAGTTAATTTTGCATTATTTTTTTCGTTTGTAGAGTCTCAGTTGGACTCCCATGGTCGCCGGCGTGGCCATTAATTGGCATCTAAACATCTGGTAAGGTTCTGCCAGTAATACAATGTTTTCTACTCTAGCTAACCAATACGTAAGTTTGTGAACCCATCTGTATTTCAGGATTAGCACACTGGTTATACAGGTTTTCGCACTAAAAGCTGGCCAAAGTACAACACAATCAGAGGTGAAAATGAGTTAAATTGCCACGTAAATAGAGATAAAACAGCTTGTGAAAAAAAGGCAACTGTTTTCTATAGGATTATTCTCCTTTGCAACAAAGTTTATTAATGAGTTAAGTCCTAATTAAGCTTCTTGTTATGGTGGATGAAGGCATGTCACATGTACATAACACATGATAGCAATTGGTGAGCACTTGTCCTCTTTGGAATTAAAACATGTTGCAGCACGGAATAAAAGGGACATTCCAGCTATCATAGGAGACTTCTGGTGTCCTCACGTGGTGGTCTCTCCCCAAATCAAAAGCATTAGTCTGTAAGCTTCTTTCACATGTTTAGTAGCAGGAAGGAATCTGCATGAAATACTTACAAAGTACTTTCATATGAGCATGGCTGATTATCACATACATACATACATACATACATACATACATACATACATACATGCATGGGCTCTGACACTCAATAATAAGGATGGTTGTAGGACTTCATTGCTGGTGACAAAGGTTAATGTGGGAGGGTTGCATCAATCAAGTTGTCAACAAGTTGATTTTCAAGAAACCATGGCGTTCTGGAGAGTCACATTTTAAACTGAGTAATATAATGAACCTTTTTTTAGAAAGTGATCAGCAATGACTGTACTCATTGTGAAGAGGTGATTAATTCACCCTAGTCATCAAATAATGGCCTAGTGTCATCTGGTAGAACTACAATAAATCTTGTCTTTTATTTTTTTGTTTTTGGAATACCTATTGAGTTAACACATTTTTATGGGACGATAGTTTTTGTGCATTGGGGAAACCGGAATGTAAAGTTGACTAGACTAGTGACTTATAAATTGCTTGATGAAGAGCTACATTTTTGCCATGGATTAGCAAACTCTCCACAGTTCAAAACTTTCTAGGTTCCAACACAGAATCAACACAGACGCAAAAACATTAAATACCATCTTATGAAAGATAAAGGATCCCCTCACCTGTCAACTGGTGGAAGCCAAGCGTGTGGATCCCCAGTGGGCCATTCACTTGATTGTTCAGCAAAAGGTAGAGCGCAAATTTATTTTCGTATAGGTATTTCCCTCGGATGACACGCAGGTTTTCCAGGGGCAGGTAAGTGAAAATGTTGAGAGCGATCAGCACATATCCAGTCACTTCATGTATGGACTGAAAATAGAACCAGTGCAAGGTGTGTTAATGCCAGCAATAATCTTATCTGGAATGCAGTTCTATCACTTTTTTTGTTACAAATGTATAGTAAATATTGCTAGATGAGGGCCATGCAAGTAGTAATGGCAGAAATGATTTTCATGTAGAATTGCTGTGATCAACCATGGATTGGCTGAGGATAATAGGGTTTGTATTGATGAGAATTGCATTTAAAACACAGCCATATCACTTAAGCACATAATTAGAAGACACTTTTTTTTGTTACATATAAGTGATGTATAAATTGAGAGCTCATCGAGATCACTTAGAACCTGGTCCTGGTCTACATAATAGTTGCTATTCTCTATCAGACTGGTCCTACTTTAAACCAA
Source organism: Spea multiplicata (assembly GCA_009364415.1). Taxonomy (NCBI): domain Eukaryota; kingdom Metazoa; phylum Chordata; class Amphibia; order Anura; family Pelobatidae; genus Spea; species Spea multiplicata. Next base: position 41,866 of record VKOC01016169.1, read on the forward strand.
GGCTATGATCCTTGCCTATGTGGCAATGCAGTGGGCTGCAGGGTGTTGCTGACGGTATTCATTTGGTAGAGGAGGATTCAACCTCTCCCACCGACGGCACAACCTCATCTCCGGTGTAGGACTCAACCTGACGGGTGGAGCTGGGAGGGGGAAGCAAGTTATGCAACCGGCACGTAGGCTGGTTAAACAGGACAGGTAACAGCCACATTCCTCCGCCGGAAAGGCAAACACCGTGAACTCGCTGACTTTTTACATATCTTGATTGCGCATAAAATAACAGCTTAAACCTGCAGAACAGGCCCACTGAATAGATATTACACAGCGAGGGATGCTTATCGAGAGTGTATTCTGCAAAACAACGCCTGATAACCAAAGGCTTTTGTGGTGTATAAATTTAGCAGCACTAGCTCCATCAAGCAAAGCGCATGTAAACAATCCTGGAACTGGGTTTACCAGGCATCCCTGTCACAGTAACTTGGACAGAGAATGAGTATCTTGTCACTAAATACCCATTATACTGATACAAATGTGTCTGAGCTATTTGGGGAGCTCTTTTACTCTCTTTTTTAACTCGAATCACCTCCTTGCTATTTGTAGCTGGAGCGGTGCAAGATGTCCAAGTACCTACCTAGAATGATGTAGTGTTTTAAGCTGCTATATCCGAGTGCATGGAAGTAAGCGCTCTATCATATGCATGAGCAGTAGCTGAAGATAGCCCTTCTATAAGGAGACACTCATTGGCATTGCCCCTTGATGCAGAGTGAAGTCCGAGAGCTGAGAAGTTTGGCTATTCTGCATATGCTTGGTTTAGTAAATATACCCAACTGTGCAAGCAGTGCTAACTGACCGCCTAGAATTTGGTGACCTGGTATCTTGTTTTATACCCCCTCTTATTCCAAGCTAATGCTTAGTGCAAATTGCTTTCTGATGATATTGGATAGATAACGAGCTAGTTATGAGAAGTAAGAAGAAGAAGAAGATGTTGGCATGTGTTTTAATGTGTGTTTTAATTTTGTCATGCAAAATCTTACCTTCAAAAAAGACAAATCTTGGCTATTGTCTATGAGCACAATCTCCAGGTTTCCCGTCACGATCTCACAGTTGTTGTACATTTCCCTCAAGGTCTGCATCTGGTAGTGTGTGTCTCCATGTATACTGAGGCCATTCATTGTCCCCGAACACACTGTAACAAAGGAGTACTCCTGTTAGCATTCACATTGACAAGTTGTGTATTTTGAGCAGTGTTTCATATTCTTCCACTCTCCATTGATAAAAAGTTGTATGATGGAAGTATACGACATGCAACATAGATCACTCTTTCCTGCTGCATGGAATCATACATGGTGCCACTTGTAAAGCAGTAGGAAATATGGAGCAGAGAGGGCCATGTCATATAATTTGACCAGACAATGGGGAGCAGAGCCACTTACTGAGGGTGGCTTCGGAGCTTGTCGCAGACAGGACACACTCATATACTCTAAATCACAGGAACATTTGATTATACAGGCCAATACACAGCAGAAAGGTGAATGCACACAATCCGTTGAAGACCACATAGGCTTGGCTTGTTTTAGATGTAATATTTGAAATGGAGCAGGATGAAGGCCTTGAGGACACATGCACACAGGCTAATTCGTATGAGAGGGATAAAGAGATAAGCCAGCATATGGGAAAAAGTCTCTCCACTATTTATATCATTCACACTGAATTTCAATGGGAAGAAATCACATGATTTGCAGGTAGATCTAGTAAGAAAGGAATCTATAGAGAATGAGGGGATGATTGTTTAGGAATGTTAATTTTCTTCTTCCGCTGTTATTTTAAAAGAAGCAAAAGAAGAAAATATATTCATCAAGCTCACACTGTTATCATTTTTATACTCTATTCTTGAAACCAATCCTATAACTGTGCACCAAGATGTTTTGTTGTAACAATATATCACAACATATTTCACAACATTATGTTTTCAACCAACTATTATCGCACATCAAGTAACTTCTTGAATGCTTAAAATGTGAATATATTAGTATTACAACTACTAAAAAAATCTCACCAATGATTCTTTATTAGGAAAAGATTCATGATATCTACAGACTTAGGTCACAGGTGACTGGTAGAGTTATATAATAATATTATAGGCTCATTTAAAACGAGCGTAAATTCAAAGCTGGGATAAACATTGTTAGAATATATTATTAGAATATTATATTAGCTTTTAAAATATATGCTTTTCATTTGTTTCAGTGACATCACACACATTTACCCCAACAAAGGAACTCTCTGATGTTTCATAATGTTCAGCCTGTTTGTATGATCTCACTGACATCATTAACCTCCTTTAGCCCGGAGGGTGGAGGTGAATCATATCACCTAGATTGTCACATTAAATTAATTACTCTTGTTGACTTGGTTACAACTATTCAGATACAGAAGAAGATTCAACACCCTGATTGCCCACCAGATAGATGGTATCCTTACTTATTTCTTGGCATGGTACATGTGGCACATGGCATTGGAGGCCCAGGGGCTATTTTGCGGCAAAGATCAATGAAACAATAAGCTGGCTGTTTATTATAATCATTCTCTGAAAAGGTACCCCTAAAACTAAGCTAGGTGTTGTATCTTAGCCACGACACAGAACCTATATCTCCAATACTGTAACTTAGTCACAAGTTGACTTGTTGAAGTTCATTGTACCGCACACTATATCAAATAAATCATAGTCAGATTCCCTGGGGGTCCGCTATTATTTTGGTGGTTTCCAATGCTTTTTTTGAAAGCGACATGACCTCCTCATTTATTAAGAAGCGGGGTGTATTCCTCAATTGCCATTCTAATGAAAAAGACCCAAACAAATCCCCTATTTTTCTCTCTAAATACTCTCCTCCTTTTCCCTCCTTCTGAACAAAACAACACAATCTAATTATGGAAATGGGACCCTTGTATTCCACCCTACACCCCCTTCTCGATTTTTCCTTTCTCTTGGTAATAATTAAAATGAAATGGTTGCATGGGCAAAATGACAGACAAGAGTGATTTTTCTTCCCCTGCAGACGCAGAACTGGGAAAGGTCATCCGTTAGAAAGAATCCAAAGAAACTCCAGAACACTGACAAGTCTCCAAGCAATGCTTCCCCCGCCTCAGCTTGTCCCCGGGAAGAATTGCTCCTCTCTCTGCAGGACACAATGTGTCCTTCTCTGTGTCTGGACACAGCATCTCTTTGTGTCCCGGCAGGATGCAGGAGGGCAGGAATCTGTCGGGGGACTCTTGGGGAAGGAGGATCTCAACATACATCAAATTGCTTTTGAACTCCAAATGCCCACAAATGCCTTGTAACACATAGTATACACTCACATAAGAAGCGATGTAATACAGTACAATATATAAACATACACTGATTGTTATATATTGGCTTTAAATCAGACTGTCCACTTTGCTGCCAATAAACTTCCATAAAAAGCTGCCCAAATTATGCTGAAAAACAGCACCAGAATAGAAAAAGTTCTACTGTACATAGGAGACGATCAACATAACAAGAAATAAGTGCTAGATTTCCCCAAATTCATATAGAGAATGTGACTACTACGATAAAAAATACTTTTGATCAAATCTGCTTGGTTTGCATGCATATTTATGTGGAATACTGAGACAAACAATTTATGAATATTTAAAAAAACAAAAACACGCATTTTTTTGGGAAACTTATTAAAAAAAACATACCATGAGTGTGTTAACTTTGTCATGTTTGTGGTTTCAAGTACAATGTTCCCTCGCCTCCTATAAGTTATTGAGTCATGCTATAAAACAATACAAAACCCAGACACGCATGGAGCTGCAGTATATATAATTATATATATTTAATGATATAATAACCCGCTGTGCTGACTGCCTCACAAACAGGTTGTTTTTGTCACTATGTGTATAACCTTGCAGGTGTATCTGCCATCACTCAACTGCTATACGATTCTCATGATAATATCTATTTTAGATTATGTTATATGTCCTGTTTATTAGCTGCTGTTGAAGGAGGTAAACCTTGTGACATTGTGACATATCAGATGCTGGCAGAAATATGGAATAATCAGGTGATATTTCTCAAGGTGATAGAGCAACAATAGGCCAGTTATCCATGGTTTCATTATTCATTGTATACTAATAATCTAGAACAAGAACATATCAGGCTAAGCTGGGCTAGAAGCCACCATGAAGAACTGTCATAGCCCCCTTCCCACAAACAGGTTTGAGCCTACGGTCACTGGTGCCTGCATGCAGGATTTCTTTGGTTGCTCTCAGTGATGGGTATGACTATAATATTGAGCATGATTTCATGTGATCTGATGATTCAGATCCTTAATTTTGTCTTGCTCGGTATCAAAATCTTAAAGTTGGGGTTCACCCCATGGCACCTGCTTCTGTGGAGTAAATTGACATATAGAGTGGCGTAGTACACTCAAGAATGAGTTCTAATGATTGTGAGGGAGGAGAGATCAAAATTTCCACTTTCCTCATCATACAGGGAAAAAAAAACAGATACAGCTGCATAACCCAAAGAGAAAATGGAGCCTTTAGTTAAAGTTTATGACTTTTATTGGACCAACGTAAATATATATATAAAGCTGTACAACCTGTCTGGATACCTTAGGCAACGCTAAGTTATACCAGTACCATATAGCCAGAACATATGGACCCTGTCCAGATTATATTTTCAGTGTATATTTGCTGGGCATGATAATAATGTTTACTCTCCCTGTTTGACCAAGCAAAAAGGTCAAAAAGTTCAGTATGCAGCTTGCAACTATGATATAATAATATAAATCTGGTCTAAATGCCACCTCGTTGTAGGAGGAATGGGACACGAAGGCTCTTCGTCATGTCTAATGAATTTCACAAAATATGTTAAAGAAACAAGCCCTTGTATGTATTCTTTTTTTGCATCTTAATAGTTACGCCCTGGGACATGTTGGTTCCATTTTGAATATAAATAAGACAGGGGCATGATAACAAACACCTAGTTCATGCCTGATAAATAATTGCGTAAGTCAACTCAGAAGATGCCATTAGTTATGACTTCAAAGGACCACTTGTGTACCGATACTTCCTATGGGTCCCTGTAACTATGGGTCCCTATGACCTCTGCGACACATGGACTGCAGGGGTCTACATCCATCACCATGCTATCTCCACTAGCAACAGCATGGCAACAAGATTGTGGCACACTAGTCTGATAAGTTGGGGAGCTAGGTGTCCCTGGAGCCGGTTTCGCACAAAGGGGGAACATATATTTAAGATCAGTTCTAAATGAACAGCTTTTAACATAAGTATTCCATTAAACACATAACGCTATAAAATCATTGAACAATAAAAGCCTTGTTCACTGTGATCCTGATGCATGCCGTAATACCAGAGCCCACGGTAATAAATTGTCATATCAGTGATAGATGCCAGGGTAGAAGAAGGAGGGGAGGTTATGAAGCAGATAAGCAGCAGTCTATTCGCTGGCTAATTTCTAACTTTTCCAAGCATCTGACAGATGAAGATTGGTATGCCCACTTATCCTGCAGCAAGTATGTTTTAACCCATGCATTACCAGCTTACTGCAAGTGTACACTTAAAAAAAACCAAAATAACACATGGCTCTGGTATATTACCTAATACGGACGAGCACATAAGATTTTTACTTTTGCTGCCGTCTGCCGCCAGAACTTGGCCATAGGTAGCACAGAATACTAAACCCATTTCCATGGCCCGTTTTTGGGGCCCAAAGCATTTATGAAGGATCCCTTTAAGGAAAGGTCTTAAAAGGAGTAATTAAAAAAACATCTGCAGTCACAGGAATGCTTAAGAAAAATACATTATAAAGCTAGAACCTAGACCCATAAGGGATTTAAGCATCTGTTTAACCCGCTTATATTGTTCTGCCACCTCTGTCTAGGCTTTTGCAGAAAAGAAAGAGCACTAAGTGCCATTATTACAGAATAGCTTGCGTTGTTTCCACATCCTACACTCTGTGCATCTAAGATCAAAAGAAAACCTCTGGCTTCAGCGCACATCTTTGCCACAGCAGAAGCTCATTACAGTACAGCCAGTGGTGTGAGCACAAAATGAATATATAAATACATTTATGAAACTCTTCATTTAGTGGCATACAGTACAGCACATGAGTAGAACTGTGTTTTTTGCTCTTCGGGATTGGGGATTGCTATTATCTGGAATGTACATGTAGAGATGTACACATTTATGTTGCATAATATTCTGTGCAGCCCATTGAATATAAGTAGTTTTCTATTGATTACAATGTATGGTTTTTTTTTGTGGTTACAAATCCATCATCACTATTGGGGCATTAGTCAGGTAAACCATACATATCCAACCACCAGTAACACCAGTTAACGTTAAGATGGGGCACTACATTGGGCCCAACATATTTGGCCCTTGCTGGAACTGTATCTATTCCAGTGCTTATTGCTTACTATATTAAAGTTTTCTGTGATATACACAAATAGAAGAGATATACCGTAAGTCCCAAAGTCAAACACATCACAATGCATAAAATGCTAAATCAGCTGGAAATCCATATAATTATTAAAGAAATATTTTTCAAAGGATGCGCTTCAAGCCACATATAACTGAACTCCATTCTGTTTCCTTCATCCATTTTCAGAAGTCGTTTGCTTTCAGCAATCGTGTACTTTGCATTTAAACTCTTTTAGACTTTTGGTCATTTGGTTCTGTGACTTGCACGGAGCATTATGGGAACAAGGTATCTCTTTAAGTCCAATTTTCGGTATCTGCTGAATCTACTGTGTCTATAGAAACAATTGATGATTCTGCAAAAAAAACTCACATCTTTATCAAATAATGTAATAAAGTGTTTAATTATGTGCTAAATGAGTCAGCTTGTTTTCACTTTTTTGATACAATGTTTGTACCCACAACAGAACAATGAAATGTTGAAGTTTCTCCACCAGTGAAAGCATTTTCAAAGCCTGAGGCTAAAAATTGTACTGAATGCTTTCCCTTTAAGTACGTGATGGCATTCTTGGGTCAACAGATAAGGGACAGGGTCTCTGTTTAGTGTCTCTGTCTGTCCTCCACTAGAGGTGACAAGAAAACAGACCCTACCTTGTGTCCTTTCCAGGACGTAGACTCTGGCAAAAAAAAAAGTCACAAAAGATTATACCCCTCATCCTCCTATTAGTCATTTAAAATGTAGGATGTGGTTTACCATCTCATTAATTTCACTGCTTGGAACCCAAACATACACACATCTGAAGCAGCATAGCCCCCCATTACAATGAGTTGCTTGTATGGAGCTTGCCCGGTGTATAAGGCAATTTTAAAAGCAACATGTAAAGGAAACCATCAAAAGATCTCAGGAGAAAAAAAACGTTCAGGTGGCTTTACATTAGAATGTGCCCACATGTGGCACTCCAATTCATGGCCCATCTTGTGCATAGGCATTTCAATGTATGTTTTTTGAAATATATGTTTCTATATGTCCTATATATAGTTGGGGACTTGTAATGACTCGTTGCATCTTGCATGCCAGCATGATCCGACATGCTTTTGCCTTTCTGAACGTATTGGCATGGGCGCTGCAAACATGTCCAGTCCTGTTAATGTCTACTCAATATGAAAAGTAAGAATTCAGTTCCAGTCGAGTTGGCAGAGTGTTGACACTTTATGGTTAATGGTTATATTTTGAAGTTACTGTTGAGCATGTAATTCTCATGCTAGCATTTGATTTGTAACGGGCTTCCTTTATTTAGCACTTATATATATGGTTAATAGTTCCCGTACATTCTAAATAAAAGTAGAGTACACCATCATCTGAAAATGCAATATGACCATATGGATGTTGATTATATCAATCACTGTGATAATGCTGAGCCATATCTCAGCCAGCAATCTGTATATTCTCTCACTGATGATATTTTAATGGCCTTATGACAAAAAGTATTTCTAAATGTGAAGAAAGGGTCATGGCATATAATACCCTCCTGATCTCCACCACTCTTGGACTTTCTGATCAGGTTCTGGTGCCACTAACTAAAAAGGTTCTCCTTAACAGATGAACAATATTACAAATCCAGCATGTGGGTCACGTGATATGTATGGTAGGAACAGAAAGGGAATAGATGTTCTATAGATTACTCGATGTTTCTATATTCCAGAACAGAACTTAACAGAACTTAATTAGCAATCCAGCAGCACTGGTGACAAGAGGCCCTGCTTTGGGGCTAATGTGAACTAACTAACACATGGTTGCCAATCGAGCTCGCTGATTTCTCTAGTTCTGGACACTTGCCCAGGTGACATCATTATGTCCCACAGTCCAGAGCGAAGTTAATTCAGCTCAGGTCCTGTGTGTAATTCAGAAGTGGTGGAGGCATGTCCTGCACACTGATAGAGCCCAGTCTATCTATCGGGGGCAATCCTCCACGCATATGGAGCAATCAGCACATAAACCAACATGCTGTTTTTGTTGCCAACTGCCATTTAGCACATTATATCGGAAGCATTTTAATTTCACACTTCCATAAACCGGGACTTAAAAGGAAAGGTAAAGCCTCTCGTAGCATAAGGCTTTTCGCACAGTAAAGGTGCATAGCAGGCGCCATCGGCTACTGGCCCACTGAGCATTTGCCCAATGACCGGTCCAGGCCTGTGTCACCCCACTGAGCATCTGCATTCTAGAGTGGCCTCCAAGGTCACTTTAGGCCAGACGCGCTTGAAGAATTTGGAATGGCCAGGGAAGCAAATGTCTCCTGACCGGCCCACCACTAGTGCAGATACTGAGAAAAGGAAGTTATGATTCCTTGCCTCGTGTTACATATATTAGGCATGCTTTTAATATTGATACACTGCTTATTTTAATCTACAAACATTTAGTGTATAGAAGTATAAAATGCAGACATTATGAACAGCAAAAGATCTGCGTTAAGAATATCTTAATTTGAAGGCACAAATATAGCATCGACTGACTCTATATGATAAGGGACCAGAAGATAAGTGCATCACAAACCCCCTTGACCTTATTGAAGGTCATACACTTGTCAACATGTTTCAGAAAAGTGTATTCTACATCAATACACATCAATACACTTTTACATCAAAAGACTTGAACGTCATTTGAACAACCAAACAAAAGACGCACATTTTGCTTGAAAACACTTTAGTATTTATAGGCTCCCGTGTTTATTTGACACTCGTGAAAATATCTGTATGACTTTTTTTTATTCTTTTGCTTCGCTCCCATTATTTCCAGCAACAAGTGTCAGAACTCAGGCTCATTAATCATCCGCACATCGCTATTGATTGAGGCTGTTCTTTTACAATGGGTTCTATTGAATATTTTTTGTGAGAACTCAACCCCAATTCCCACCCCTTGTGTTTTAAGGTTGAGCTAAAATATCGGCAAGCCTGGGAATATGTTTTTAAAGCAAATTCAAGAAATACTAGGATTACATCAGTAATGCCATTTGTTGCTGGTGCGTACGAAAGCCTTCTACCCTTGCCGGTGATTAATGTATAAAACAGCAGGGGGGATCAGGACAGAGTCATTCTAAATAACACAACTTCATGTCTCCGAGACACAGAAAGGCAAATATTATTCCGCAAACAGTTCAGTGGACAATGTACCTTTTCTGGAGCTCTGGGATGTCTATTACTATTATTTTATTATACCGGTAATTATTATTTTATTTTTTATTACATTATTATTAAAATAAATAAAAAGAGACATAAGATTAGAAAGAAGGAAATGGAGAAAGTGAGGGATAGGATATATAATATCTGCAGGAATAACCATAGCAAAATTCTGTCTCTGGCAAAAGGTCCCTAGACAGATCATTTTGGATGGCAATGAAGAACTCTATAGGTAGGCTTTAGTTTGGTAGGCAAATTGATGTCAATCTTTCAATCAAATTCTACACACACACACACACACACATACACACACAAACACACACATAATCATAAGTCTAACACTCTGCTTGAAATTAAATGAAAATATTTGCTTTGTCTTAAATCATGTTGCCCAGTTATGATATAATTGCCATGCAGATTTATCTAGTTTGTTTTCACAAAATGTGAAAGATTTAAGTCTTCGGACACGTTGTTTTGAAGTTTCAAAAGACAAGCTTTGTCCTGAATGCATCGCTTCTCATACAAATCAGACAAGTGATTGAACATGAAAGATAGATATGACACAGATGTGCAGCTATTTCCGCTCTCAGACTTGGGGAAGATATGCACCATGATCTTCTGAGTCACTTACAGACACCTCACAATAGACATCTTTGTGGGACTCAGTAGTCCTTTTACCGCACACTCATCACCTTATCAGTCCATATAAAAGGAAGAGAGAAGCCAGATGCAGGGTCCAGAAAATAAGAGAAGGAAAACGGTAGTGGAAAGAACCGTGACCATGAAAATGTATATATATTAGGGTTCTAAAACGTAAAACATGAAGAAAAATATTAGAACAAGAGGTCATTATCTAAAACTAGAGGGCCAGAGGCTTATAGGTAATGTAAGGACAATTTACTTTACTGAGAGGGTGGTAGATAAATGGAACAGCCTCCCAGAAGGAGTGGTGGGGGCTAATACAGTGAGCGTATGTAATAAGGCATAAAGCTATCCCGAATCTAAGACAAGGTCCCTACAGCAGGAAAAAATGGACCGACCAGCCGGACCAAATGGTTCTTATCTGCCATCAAATCCCAGGTTTCTATGTTACATATAAAGTCAAAAACAAATCAGACACAATGAGTATCTGTAAGCTGATATAGCATAGGCAGAGAGATACAGAGACAGGTGTAGGAATACATATTAGTGTCAGAGAACTACAACGATCAACAACTCCAGACGATCAAACTCCAAAGAGACAAACACAGCAGAGGAGTGAGTTCTCTGCAACGATCCCACATCGGCGTACCTGTTATTCATTAACCCCGCACTACCCTTTATTCATTTTCCTTATTGCACTCTGCTCCAGAGATTGCGGGGCTAGTTTGTGTACATGTCAAAGTGCAGAGTTATGTCGCTGGGAGTGGACCTTCAAGGATCCTCAAAGCTACTCAGGTGCACTGAATGGCATATAGGTGTGTTCCAGCGAGATCTTTTGTTATTAAATCAAGAATATGCCCTGGTAACATTCCCGTGTTTACGCTGCGCAAATAAATCTGTTTTGTTAGGTGTAAACTGTGCTACACAGATCATAGCTAATCTCAGTTTGTCAAATATACGACGGACTGAAACAAGTATCGTTGCCCCAGGAAATTGTGGTATATGTGTAAATGTTTGTGGTACAGTAGGAACTGTTCACTAACAGTAGCTGGGGATTAGTATAACAGAAACGATTCCGAGGGAGAGACGGAATAAAGACACAATGGGAATAATTCCGTTGGCTAAATGGTTTCATCAGTTGCTATGGTGATAAGACCACTTTTCAAACTTTACATCAGAATCACACTTTATACTCAATCCCTAATGTGTTTATGTGCTATGAGTGTAGATGTTCCACTTCAGTCCTTGCTGGAGGGCCTTGCTTGAATGAGCTTACAATCTAAAAAAAGTGATTTCTAATATGCATTTGATTATTAAGACACATCCTGGCCTTTCCCTTTTAAGGTCTGTTACTTTATTTAGAAATAACGATCTGTAGAAGAAATACAGTTGGCAATACCCAAGTGTAGTACCTTTTAAGTTTATCTTTTCAATGAAGGGAGCCAGCACTAGTGTTTGCCTTCTCCAGCTTGGCGTCCACTCAAGTGCTATACTTGAATAGCACAAATCCAGCCTGACTGGTACTGCACCTATCCTATATTCTCCAGGCCAGACACCATGCTTCTTACTCGAGGACAATAGGTTATTAGTCCCCTGCACTGGAACATACTCACCTAGAGGCACTCATTCTCTACATACTCAAAAACAACTACCTTGAGGGACAGTATCGTGAAAACAATGATATAGCATTTAAGGCTGTGTTCAACATTAGGTATAATTATATAAACCATGATGGTATCCATTAGGGCATCCTTGAGTTAACTGGTGAAGCACTTGTGACATATACTGTATATATACACTTGTTCCATGTCTGGTGAATCAATTTTGGTTTGCAAACTTCACGTGATAAGGAAAGCAAAAAAAGTTCTTTGCATGAAAACCGGTGATAAATTGTTAAGTAGGTATTAAAAGTGCTTAATAAGGCAGTTGAGTGTGACTAAGTCCTGGTATGCCATTAACCCATCAGTGGATCTCCCACACTAGGCTCCCATTGACAAGTGAGTAAGGCGGGCAGGTGAGAACTTGTTTATTCCACACAGAACCCACGTTTTCCAAAGGCCTGCGGCATTTCCTTTATTTGCGCTCCCAACAAGCGTGGCCGCCAAATCTCCCACTACACAACTCTATATCGTTATCATGCAGAAAATAAAATACGTGCACAATAATTTCACATAAATCACAGCAATCTGCAGAGAAAAACATTTTTGGTAAACACTGAGAAACATCTTCTCCAGTAAACTTGTATTCTGTTAATGATTTGATATGTGCTGTTCTTCTGCGTTCTTCTGGTTCAGAGGCGGAAGCAAATACCTTGGCAGGTGTGTCTTTAAAGGAACACTAAAGGTTATATGCTAAATTAGTTTGGCCTCACACATTCTCCACAGTACTTCCTTGTAATGTCCTGAAACAACACTGGTCTAAAAGGTAATTCTGAACTACATCTCCCGTGAGAAAACTGCCAATAATCCATGGCATCATTTTGGCTCTATCATAGGATAAAGCCAGAGACATGTTTTAGAGTTTGACCAAATGAAGATGTCGACCACTAGAAATTATTAGTGAAGGGCCATAGAACACCAATAAAAGTATTCTGAGAAGAATGTTGAGGAGCTCCTGCATCAAGCTCCTGTTACAAACACATATACATACATAATTACACACAGTAACACAATAATGCAAACATACTTACACATAATATACTAATGTTCCACAAGTAACATACTAACACACACAGAATGACATACAGTAACACCACCATATTCCAGCGCTCCGACCCAGTCACTGTGCTGAGGGAGCCTGGCCCAGAGGCCGAGCAGTATGCCAAGGGTGGGCTTGGTGGAATGGAGGAAATAAAGACAAGAAAAAAAGAAGAAAAAAAAGCAAGATGTAACAAGAAAAGGGTGAGATAATAAGAAATTAATTATCCCCAAATATAAAGGAATTTCTCTTTCAGATACTGTAATATTTAGTTTTTAATGCAATTATCACATCACTCACTCTCCTTTTGTATTTCAAGTGACAAGCAATGAAACTTCTATAATGCATGATCAGGACGCATACATGAAGTAACCACAAAGTACATTTTAAAAAAATAATCGTTGGAGAACATGACCTCATCCATTGTATTTTGTCATATATCTTCTACAGATTAGAGTGGGGGTGGTGCATGTTCATATCACACAACATTTGTACAGCGGCACACCTCTTTATTTCAGCGGGCTGTGTTGAGTGAAGGATTCATATTGCTTTGTCAGCCTTGTCCCCAATAAACTGATTTCCTACACAATTTACTGAACGGGATAGGACTTTACACTCTCAATTCCAAAGTTAGTTATCTTAAAATCTTCAAACATGAAATTAAACCCTTCATTTGGTCACTTGGTGTCAGAGGAATGCCAATCCACAGACTCAGTACTCAGTCTCTTTAGACTGCAGATACAAGTTCTTGAAGGACTCAGGAACAATTTGTAATATAAAGCGGTGAGGAGAAATGTCACTGCAACTCGTAAACCCTAGAACGGTGTATTCGGATTCATATGAATTGCAAGTGTAACAAAATTTGCCCATTTCGTCAAGTTGCACAAACCTGTGAAAATGAGGCCAGACCCCCACAAAATGGACAAAATCAAAGCAAAAAAGCTACAAATTTACATCCTCTGAATGTCTCCCTACCTTCTCTACTGACCACCTACACTACCCTTTCTTGCAGCTCCACTTCTGTGTCTCGCATTTTCTTCTCTACTCTATCTTCTTTCTTTATCTGCATCTCATCCATAATTCACAGGTCAGGGTAGGGGATCTCACCGGAAGCTCTGTGTGAACTTCAGCCAAGATGGCAGAGCCTCTGATGACGTCCTCTCCCCTGATCAGTGGACCTCAATGTAAGCTCCACCATTTTGCATTACAATAACCTCATGTGTCTGAAAACGAATTTGTCCGAGTTGTTTTGACCCATTTTAGTTAGGGAGGCCCAAAAGCCACCTTAGCCCTGACATGTACTAATAAACACTGTGCATCAGGAGTGCCATCAAATTCTATGTTTCTATGCATAAGGAAAGAATGCACCAAGTACTACACGGAAAGCCTATATTCTTGGGCTAGATTTTGACTGCTTTGGTATAATATGTTGATAGCTTTAAGGACAGGACTGGTAGACAAAAATCCCCTGATTATATAGCACTGCAACCATATTGAGTAATACAGAGAATAACAAGTTGTGTGCTGTGCGGTTAAATGGTTAAGCTGTGTTGGTAATTGGAACACCTGCTGTTTCAATAGGATTCCAGGAGGTCTCTTTTTTGGTCTCTGAAGTCACTTGAAATCAATTGCTTCCTTGTAGCTAATCCAGTGCCTAATAAACACGTTTTTTTACATTCTACGCCTTGCTGGGTGTAAGCAGTTTTTTAAACCGAGTCTGTGTTCCCACTTCATAAAGGGCCAATGATTCAGATGCGGTCAGTGGGAGAGAACACAGGCTGAGCTGTGATCCTTTGTCACTGGAGGGGTAAAAATAGACAAGAGGATGGCAGAATGTGTCACTTCTACAAAGTGCCTTTTGAGTAGAGAAGCCCCCCCTGGTGTGACTTTAAAACACTATGGACAGGGTAAAGGCAGTAAAGCAGACTGAAAACCCCAAACTCTTCTCTCTACACTACTCCTTATAATAAAAAAATGAACCATATATACCCAACAACAATAAAAAATGTATAAACATCTTTCAAGGCAGCAATGATTTTAATCCAGCTCTGCCTCCTTTTTGGTAAAAAGGAGATCTGGCGACTCCACTCAAACATGTTAATCTAAATCAATTTTTCTAATCAATCCTGTCATACAATTAGAGTTTAAATATCTCATTTAAAACATATGGATGATTCTATAGTCAATTCAGTAAGTGAGTCCAATTCATAGACTTCACACTGCATTATAAAGGGTCTAATTCAAATTATGGGTTTGCGTCTAATTCAAGAGGGGTTAAGTTGACACTACATTATGCGCAGTTCATGTGGGGAAATTTACTTAAAGTCATCTGCATCATTAAGCAGGACCAGCTTAGCCCTCCACATGACAGACCCTACATAATGCCCAGTAAAGTGTACCATAAATGATGATCTCTTCTACAAAATCCTCTGAGAGCAAATATAGTCTTCCACGCAAAGGGTTAACTTAAACAGCATATGTTGTTTAGTAGCGCTAACATAAATAAAGCAATGACCTACATGCAAAATTCAAAATGTAAACCTAATTGGAAATGAATATGTGCCTCAAAAGAGTCATCACAAAATATAAAAAAGTGGCTACTGGAAAGTGTACTGATAAGCTCCAGAGATGCTCCATTCTTCTACAAATAACCCAAGTTCCAATATTAATGTCAATTATATATGATAAATTACATTGTTTCTCAGTGAGTAGACAAGTCCAATAATTCATTAATTAGTCCATTTTCCCCACTTTGTCCCAAAGTTTTGCCGTCTAACCATCATTATGGCAAGAAAATGAGAAATGTTGTCCTATGAATGAAAGCAAGGTTTGGAGGTTCCTCAGCTGTGTATTGACAGTATCACTGATCCACAGAAAGTAGCAGAGACGTGGAATGCTAAAATCATTCGTAACCAGGATCGTATGTACCAGCATTTAAAATCTATATGGGAGGTGCATCTCATACATTCTTTTATCTTTAGGACCCAGTTCCCCCAAAGACTCTTTCCTCCCATAATGTCCCCCTTTTCTAGGATCACATAATTTTTAGTGGGCATCAATTTATCACATTAGGGCAAATACTATAAATTATTCTTCATAACACCTCATTTAGTAACATAAACAGCTATTAACATACCGAGGATTTCTCAGGGTTTGATCCCGAGTCTCTGGGTTCTTGCCCAGGGTCTCGGGGTGAAGGGGCAGATTCTCAGGATCACAGAGTCTGACGATGACCCCTTCCTATTCTACAGTGATCTGATCATATAAGACTCCCAATTGGTGCTTTTGCTACCAGTATGTTTTGGTTGATATCCCTGCTTGAAGTCAAGCTTTCCATGAGGACCAGGATTAGCGCCATTTAGTTGACAGATTTGGAGAGTCACTACATAGAATCTTCAAGATATGTTTTTGAAGTTTAATATTTCTGGGTTTGTCTCATTTAGAAAGTTCCCAGGTATGGGTATTAATAGATCATAAAGTCACATAAAAAGAAAAGCAACGTCACTGGTCACTTCTCCATCCACATCGCTAAAACCAAAGTGTCTCTGTTTGTCCATCTCAAATTTTGGGAGGTTTGTCAACGTATGAAGCCTATAAACAGTTCTATGTTTGATGTGTGTACGATGTTATATTACATGGACTTTTGCAATATATGTCTGTGCAAATTCCAAGCGAGCTCATCATCACAAGCAAAAGTTTTAATATGCCTGAAAGGAGCACGGTAATGCCAAGATATGGCACTGTTTAACTGTTGGTGGGTTGTAGGTTGGTTCTAAAATCTCCAGCCTTCTTGTATAAAGCAACAAACTGTAATGTCACTGATATCCCTTATGTAGATTGTGATACAACACTCAGGCCATGATGTCTATCATCCGTTATACCTAGAAATCTGTTTATAAAAAGTCATTAATATGAAAAGATTCTGCTGAAAATACCTGGTGACTCCCATGACTCTCATCCAGCAAACAGCATGGGATCTTTCACTGTACAGTAGGTATGGACATCAATGGAGTTAAGAGGGAAGAAGGAAGCCTGAAGGAGCCAACTGTGTTTTGTTGGCAAGACAGACTGTCTCAGCGAAACAAACTAAAGGTAATGAAAATAAAACATTTCATATAAAGGTTAAAGTATACGGCCTTCAATACTTCAACTCCGCAACTCCTACCAAATGGAATTTGTACTTGGTGCATAATAAACAGAACCTGCTGTGAACTGGCCAATGACGTGGGACGGGATCGAATTGCTTTTGCTATACATCAATCATTTGAAAGATGTCGCCCTGTTCGATCCGCCGACCGCTCTTAATGACGTGTTATATGGGGCTTAGTAAAGACTATCACATATTTGCACAATTTGTTGTAAAGGATTTGATTGAAGTTCCCATATAGCTGAATTCACAAAGGGAAATAAGGACTAGGACAGAGGCAGCGCTACCTTTTGTTAAGCAGGTGCATGAAGCAGTACACTACCATCTCTTACAATCAACAGGGGGTTATGCATAACTATTATTATTTATTTCTCATATAGCGCCATCATATTCTGCAGCGCTGTACAACGAGAAGGGCCAACTCTGCTGCAAAGTGGATTAATCAGCAGCAACAATCCACAATACACCACTTTTAGCACGTTGGGGCAGCATATCGATGTTCAAGGGCCACATACCGTATAGTTCTAAACTGGACAACAAGAATGTTATTCCCATAGGATCTTAACAATCATATATTAAAGAACATCCATGCACAGAATGCTACGCCGCGTGTTAATGGTGAAGTAACCTGCCCCCTCTCGTTGGAGGTTAGATGAGGCTTTAGAGGGTTCAATTACTATTAAAACCTACAAACCCAGTTGTTGTTCAAGATTCCAGCAACAAACTATTTTACAGCTCCTAATGCACCCATCTAACACCCCCGCAGACAGCGCCGTCTTCCTGACCGAGGCATGTCTCTACGCAGAATCATATTCCCACATATACACTTCCCTGCACCTGTTATGGAAGAAGTATTAGCCCAGTTGCGATCTCCAGAAGTAAAATGAAGCCGATCAGATTAGAAAGTCTTTAATCCGGACATGGTGTGAAAGGAGATGCCATGCCAGTTTCTACCAAGTACTAGCAATGTAAGTTTTACTCTGCCGAGAGGGTGGTAGATAAATGGAACAGCCTCACATCAGAAGTGGTAGAGGTTAATGCAGTGAGGGAATATAAACATGCATGGGATAGACATAAAGCTATCCTCAATCTAAGAGAAGACCAAAAACTGAGTAAGGTTTGAGCCTTTACAGGAGGAAATGTGGGCAGACTAGATGGACCAAATAGTTCTTATCTGCCATCAAATTCTATGTTCCTATGTTAGTCGGGCTTTATTAAATGATGAAGCTGAAACTTGCATATACAGCTCAGTCTCTCTCTGTACTGGCAAATTCTTGAGCCTAAAGGTCGTTAGATCTTAAAAATCCATGTATATATATATATATTTATTAATATGCCTGTGTTGGAGGACATGTGATTGGGTTTGTGTGAATTTGGTATGCAAAGTGCAAATTATGCAGGAAAAAAATGTAATTATTTGCATTAACAGTAGATGTCATCGCTGCCAATGGGGGACATCACACAGGAGCAACAAAAAGACTCAGCCTATTCCTGCCATACCGGCATCATAACCCCGCCATACCGGCATCATAAACCCACCATACCGGCATCATAAACCCACCATACGGGCATCATAACCCAGTCATACCGGCATTCTGGCTTAGGGAACTGGGAGTTGTAGTTCAATGATAACTGGAAGCTCGTTGGTTGCCTCGGCTTGTGTGCTCGGACGGTGTACACATCGCCGAAGCTATACCATGTGTTTATGCCAGGATGGTGCCAAAACATGCTTTGTTTATGATTGCCTCATATTATTTGCATACCGTCCTGCTGGCTTTCCTAACCTGGCCTTATGATTTTGTCGTGGGACGAGACTGTTTGCTTTCATCTATACCTGAAATCAAATACTACGCACGTAGTCTGTTATTGAAACACGCCGTTACCATGCCGCTCCTCTCGTAATAAAGAGGTTGTAGATGGAGGAACTGCCACCCAGTTTCGTTGGCTTTTACTAGACATTGCAAGTATTAATTTGCATTGCATTGTCAATTTACAAAACCTACTATACCCTGTGTACTGTACACATATATGTATCCACGGTTGTCCTCAGGATTTGGGTAAAGAAGAAGTTGAGAGACCTTTTTGTCCTATTGTTAGACTACAATGCCCATAATCCTCAGTTACCCCCAGGCGTATGTGGGTTTACTGCAGAAGCAGCTGGAGGGTCAGCTATGGCATAAACCCCAGAAACAGACAACTAACCCTTTCATCCGTATTCCTGCGTGACACAAGCGGTCTACTCAGTAGCTGTCGGGTAGTAAGCGTTGCACAAAAAGGGCTGGTGGAGGGTTGAAAGGCGCTGCATTATTCCACTAAAAGTAGTCTACGGATATTGGCCATTTCCACTTTTTTAAACAGCCTTGGAGCCTCAGTACTTGGTTAAAGATAATATAAAAGGGTTAATAAAGCTGTATGAATGCGTCTTCTTTAAAGAATATGGCAGCCATAGCACGGAACTTTAAAAAAAAAAAGCAGAAAACGTTCATGTCAAGGACATTCTGTGGAAACATTGTGGCCGATTCAAATTGTAGGACATTTAATTAGCCTCCTTTTAGTGTCAGTGGCTGCATTTGTTCCCCTAATCTCAACGCATGCCACCAAAATGCCAATGCAATGGGGTAGTATTACACAAATATATAGACGATTAGAGTTTAAAGGGCTGCGGAGAGCCGTGAGGATTAAACCTCCCTTATATAAGGCTGATGGCACTGAAATGAATACCAGAGGAAGCCGAGAACCTCGGAGCTAGGCCTCCACCTGTTCCACGCGCCGGTTCCACGCGCTTCCATCTACCAGACTTTTTTCAAATGTTACCAAATATCACCAAGAGAAGCAAACAAATTCCGGCCGGTAATAAGGACCTTAAGAAGAACATGGATAGGAAGAATCTTTGTGAAACCCGTCCTGCTACGTGAGTTTGGGAAAGTACTGTCCGTGGGCCTTCACGCAACGAGTAGCTGATCTCGTTCAGCCTGTTTCCTATACAAAGTCAACAGTCTGCATCACACGTCTGAAATGATTTGGGTATACAATAACCGTGCTAACACGCTGTCCGTGATCACTATCTGCATTGAATGAACATACATGCAGCCTGATGGGATTTAGCTTATATAGCGCCAGCAGATTCCGTGGCGCTGTTACAACACAGTCGCTAAAATAAATTAAAACCTCAAGCTCCTTGAATATATCTGCGTTTGACATTGCAGATGTTAAAAGCTTCGGCAGGATTTGTGTTTTCGGCGTCCGTCATTACCTCCTAGATGTGTATCGCGGTTCTACACGATCTGCGATGGGGATTTTATGGGTTTTTAATAACAAAGAACTATTGACTGGGTGTTTTCATAGTAAACAAAACCTACGGCACCACTACCTCAGCTTAACGGGACAGCGGGTACTAATGAAGCAGAAGCGCCGGGAACAATAGTCCAGACATGGGTGAAATGAGGTCATGGCTGGTGGTCACACTTGACCCGATTACAGCCGCCCAATCTGACCATCCTTAAAGGAGCCGTTCAAAAGAGCAGGGAGACACCGATCAAAGTATTTCGCACGAGCCCATATTCGACGAGTCTAACCATATAGAGTTATTCACATCGTCCAAAACCGTACAGTATACAGTATAGGAGCCGCTTCTAAACACCATGCTTTCTGACGTATGATGTTTGTTTATTTACCGACCAAAGGAAACGAACAAAACCAGCTGAAGACTGATGTGCGGCTCCCGGCCAAAGAAGACAGAGGTTAAATCTGGCCCACACTTGTGATATCCCGTCTGGACTATTGCAACTCCCTACAAAGTGGTCTCCCCCTTCCCCGGTTTCACCAATTCATCCTGTCCTAAACACTGCAGCTAGACTAATCTTTCTCTGTCACCGTTCCTCATCTGGCGCTCCTCCGCCAATCGCTCCATACTCCCCATACTCTTCAGAACCAACATCTGACTGAAGTTCAAACATCTGACCTACAGAGCCCTCAACAACTCTGCACCCCCTATATCTCTGCCCACCTATCCAAATCCACTCGTCACTCCTCTCGTGACCTGCATCTCTCTTCTACCATCATTACCTCTTCTCACACCCCTACAAGGGATTTCACCCGTACTGCAGCCTCCTCCGGAATTCCCTTCCTTGTTCCATCAGGCTTTCCCCCTCGTACTCTCAAAAACTCTCCGAAAATCCAACTTTTTGAGAAACGTACAATCTTCCACCCAACACTCTCAGCCATCACCCTACTGAAGCCATCTGAATGACCAACAACCTCTAAAGATCATCCAGACCCAGTCAACTCATCCCCATCCAAGCAGTCCTCTCCTACTGTTTCACATCCCCCTCAACCACCGACTAGATTGTTGGGCCCTCTTCTCCTTTTAAGCTAGGTTATTATTGCGTGTGATTTTAAATTATTCCACTAGCCCTACTGAATCTGCTGGCGCTTTATAAATAAAAGGAACATTATAAAAAATTATCAATCTGGATCTAGCTGAGAATCTTCTGATGATTAGAGGACGTTATCAGGGAATTCCCGCATTGTTGACAGGTCAGTATATTTTGCTTATTGAGGGTTAATTATCCAATTAAGTGAAACTCGTTATTTGCCCCTCAAGGATTGAAGAGCTCATTGAGGAGGCATAAATCCCAGGCTCAGCCTTTCATGTAAGAAGCGTCAGTGAATGCCATTGTTACCCATGGGGTCGGCTTCACAATGAACAATGGCAGTAACTGTAGCGGGATGCGTATTCTCCAAAAAACATCAAATCTACACCGAAAATGTTGTGCAGCAGATTGGGAAACACAATGATTTAGTTACTGAAACAAGTTGCTGCTGTAAATATAAATATATAAATATAAACATAAGTGGATTAAATGATACATTTTAAAAAAATAATAACTTCACAGCCACTGACAACACAGATGGACATGCGGGGCATCAGCTGCTGTGGACTCCTACTCCCATCATGCTCACGCAGGGCCTTAGACTGGGGACGTCTCCTCCGGGAGATCTTACTAATAATCCATCATATCTCTATGACACGGCGACTGCTTACTGGGAGCGCATAATAGTGGGTTTACTGGAACCTTATTTGCTTCAGAAAGAAAAGGAATGATCTATTCACTAACGTCCTGTGCTACTCCAAGCCATATCTTTCTGCCCTCCTCACGTCACTGTCCGGGGGGGGGGGGGGCTGTATGGTCTTTACATTTATTACATAGAATCTGCTGGCAGATATGAACAGTTGGGCTCATCTAGTCTGTCCATTTTTGCTGCTGTAGAAGCTCAGTTCTTGGTCTCGTCTTAGATCCAGGATAGCCAGGATGATTACATTGACTCACTGGATTAGCCTCTACCACTTCTGCCAGAAGGCTGACCCATGTATCTACCACGCTCTTGGGAAAGTGAATTGTGAATTGTTTATACATAACATCTAAACCCTCTCCAGTCTATATTTGTTCACATAAGACACTCACAAAATGTCCCATAGTGCAAACAGCATATACCACAATAATAATATTAATTATAATCCACCGCATTCATCTGAACATGTCCTAATTCCCAATATCACTAAAATGCATTTACACCAGGGGGGGGGGGGGGTGTGAATGATCTGAATCTCAATAAAAACGAAACTGACAAAAAGAAACAAATGTATCCGCATTTAATGGAATCTTGCCCCAGGGTGCTGTGTGTAATATCTGCCTGTCAATCACCCTGCGAGAACGCGCTGTATGTAATATCTGCCTGTCAATCATCCTGCGAGAACGCGCTGTATGTAATATCTGCCTGTCAATCACCCTGCGAGAACGCGCTGTATGTCATATCGCTTTATCGCATGCCGGTGTTTTCTCAGTAATTGGATGCGATCGGCGTTATTCCACCGGATTCCCCGCCTGTGCCTTTAAGACACACCTTCCCGAAACTGCTTCGCACAATGCCTCGCCGGGTCAGCGTGAGAACACATTGCGAAAACAATTGCATCAAAGGCGACGGGGAGGAAGAAACAGGTTCCACGGCTCCCCGGAGCAACGTCAAAGGCATCTGACTGCATGAGCAGCCGGGGAGCGGAGCACAGGCAGGGCTGTCACAGGCAGGGATGTCACAGGGGCCACACGGTGACCTCCTACACCCCGCCGCAACACCCAGGGGCAGATCGGCCGCTAGCTGCAGCCAAGCGGAGCCCTGGGGGCGCAAAGCCACTCTCCACGCTACCCGATGCGGGCATCACACAGTAATCTGGGGACAGCCGCCAGCAGCACCCCAACACCTATCACCCGAACAACCCACTCACTGCAGGGAAGCTTAAGGGCAGTTACGGGGATGATGGCACTTACCTTTATAACTTGCCACAGGAGCCACCGCAAAGCCCCACAGCGCTGCCAGTGCCCACATCCCGGCCAAGTATCCCATCCCGAGCATTGTACGGAGCGTCAGATGCGATCCCCGGGCATGACCCGGCGGGCAGACGTGTGCGGCGGTGTATAGATTAATATATATATATATATATATGTAGTAGTAATGTATATCGTTCTGTATATCCCGATGCAGAGATCCCGGCCCCGGACCTGGAGCGCGATCAACCCGGGACACTCTGACAGCACTTGTCTCATCCACATTCCATACTCCGTGAAAGTCACCCGATGCCCCGCCCACGGACTCTGTGATTGGATGGAAGTTAATCAATGGCCCGCACCCTCGGCAAGGACAAAGTTACCTGTCCGGGGAGTGACGTCCCACAGTGTATATGACATCATGCTTGTTTTGTTGCACTAGCTTCCCTGACTTTCCTACACTGCATTCTGTGTATATTATATAGCGCCATCATAGTCTGCAGCGCTGTACAATGGTTACACAGATGTCGCTCCATTGGTTTGGGACAATAAATATTATAAAGTCCTCATTGAGCCAGATGCTGGGGAGGGTTGGCAAGGAGGGCAGACACAGGGGGACGAAAATGGTCAGGTGGAGTTGGGGGGCCCTATATTCCGAATGGCTCAAAAAGACTGACAGATCCCAAAGCTCTTTTGGATTTCTTTGTTGTCTGTTCAGTTTATCTAATAGTCGGTGGTCAGGGTGTTGATGGGATCACCATAGGTGACGTGCGCTGTGCAGCTGCCTCTAGGACTGTGAGAAATCATTCCAATAGTGAAGGTCGGAGTTGGAATCGTTTTACGAGTGACAGCCGCTTTCTTGTTATATGTTTTTATACGGACTCATTTTGCCTCCATAGCTGCCGCCCCTGCCTCCGTTTCAGGTAGATGTTGCTTGGCAACATTCCTTAGGATGGGTCAGTACTCGGAATCTAGAAATCCACATATGAAGGAGATGGAAAAAATCATGTTCTTGGAATAGCATTACACATACAAGGACTTATTTCTTAAAGGTAAATCAAGGGCAAGTGCTAGTTGTGAAGAAATCTGGGCAGTAGATAAGTGGAGCAGCCGCTCAGCACAAGTGGTAGAGGTTAACATAGTAAAGGAATTTAAACATGCGTGGCATAAGGCTATCCTGAATCTAAGACTGATTAAGGTTGGAGTGTGTAAATGGGCAAACTAGAATGGCCGATTGGTTCTGTTTCTGTCTGTCTCCATGGAATATAATGGTGACTGAACAGGATGGAGTCTCGGCGTAGTGAAGCCTATGGTAGCATCAGCCTTAAATAATTCATGCCAAATGAATGGAAACGATGCCGCTGGGCACGGTCCATATCACAGCCTCTTTGTGAATAAAAGCACGCGCAGACCAGGGCTCATATCCTGATGGTACATTTACAGGCACGCCATTACATTTCGGTGGTCCCCTGTATCTCTAGACCAGGGATCTCCAAACTCGGCCCTCCAGCTGCTGCAGGACTACATCTTCCATAATGCTCCTTCAGCTAAGGGGCTGGCTGAGGAGTATGGGAGATGTAGTCCTGCAGCATCTGGAGGGCCGAGTTTGGAGATCCCTGCTCTAGACCGTGCTGACAGCTGTGTACACTTCTGCTTTGACCAGAGCAGGTTTGTAAAGCCATTGACTGTGTGGAGAAGCCCTTAGGGGGCAGAAGCCAACCAATTCTTGGATTAGTCTAAGTGATCTATAATTACATACCAGTAAATCATATGTGATTAGCTATCCTGAGCCCTTTTTAACTGTCCCTTCAAGGACTACACAGTCTTATTTATGATGATAAATGTTTCATGGAAAACAACCGTGTCCGTTCCCTCACCTCCGGATGAGAAGCAGTAGATGCTGGTGCAGGACGCGGGCTGGGCTAGGAATGGTAGGAGTGCAAGGGAAGCACTTCTAGTATCTGGCCTATGGACTGCAGAAGGACCGCAGATGGACTGCAGATGGATGGAATGAGCAGAAAGGACCTGTTCCTGCTAATTTTGAATAGTTAGTATTTAATTCATCCTCTCGGGATTCATAATCTAGTCCATTATCGTGTAACAAATGGATGCTGCAGTGAGGATGAAAACCATCGAACCGACCTTTAACCTGACGCAGCCCCTTTTCCCAGGTTGAACCCCTGCTTACTCCATCGCTGTGGACATTGAAAACATATTCATTACATGTAGACTGACGTGTAAATGAAGACCAGCCGAGCAGGTGGAGAACTATGGGCGATCAGGCTCTGTGGTGCACCTCTGCTCCATGGGCTGGACACAAGGGAGATCTCTGATCAACTCCCAGCAGTTGGGATGGTGGCCATGGAGGGAGCAGCTGGGGGCACAACTCTCACAAGGCCAACGGCAGCACCCAACAAAAAAATATGTTGCTGCTCAAGCAGGTGTCAATACAGTGACCATAAAATGTGCAAAGTGGCTCAAAAAGAAAGGTGCAGCAAAGTAGCCGCCATATTCATACAGTGTGTCTTTTCAGCAGAGGACGGGAGCGCACGTCTGCAGTATTATACTCGTGGATTTTTAAGGATAATTAATCATTTTCATTGAAAGTGAATATTTTCTTTTAAATGTAAGGGTGATAGTTTCATATATTTATGTAGATGATGATATATATCTGCAAAAGGACCACAACTCCGCATAACATCTTTTTTTGTTTTTTTAACTAATAGACCCCAAAAGGAAATCATCATGTTTTCAAATCCTACATTTTGCTGTTCTATATGCTAAATCATCTAAACATTAAGAGAAACACTATCTGGGTATATGTGTAAGTTTACCTTAAATTCTTTCTTCCTTCTCAAGATGTTATCTCTAAGCATTGTCAGTGTGATGATATGTTGTTGATTGGTTTAAGCAGCTTTTGTAAGGGTGGAGTGTAACAAAGATATGCTTTCCTCATGGAGTGAGAAGTGAGATAACATCAGAGCAGATAATGCTGGCTCTACAACAAGCCATTGGCAATCTTAGCTTCCATGAGTTTTCCTTTTTAATTACACATCTCTAAAATAATAACACTGATTGAAAAATAAACAGCACACACCAATGTATTTAGTTATGGTAATATCTCCTTGGAAAATGAAGACGGATACACCTGTGGTCATGCAGGGAGATCTTGGCAAAATCTGCCCTTTTGTGCGATCTGTGTTTGAAAGACAGGTGAGGTTATTCTTTTCCTTGGTGGAAGGAATGAGTTAATAAGTTAGGGTGGCTAAACTGCCTGGATTAGCGAAACATTTTTTTTAAAAAAAAAACTCTCATGCATTATTGTCTGGGCAGGGTGCAGAAAAAGACTGCTACTGCTAAAATCTGTGAGTCAAAAGTTGACTCATTTGAGGAATGCAGCACCTGTTACTGACACCTGCCCCCTAGTGGTCAATAGTAACATTACATCCACTAAAAGGTCTATCTCCTTATGAAACTTTCCATGCATCCTGAAGTCAGCTGCACTTTATAATATTTGACATCTTGAAGACCCTGCGCCAGCTTTCCCATATACTATTATACAGGCACTGAGAGATCTGGGTGTAGATATGGGAAAACATGGATTACATGCCCACTCGCCACTTAGGTAAGTATACCACAGCTACCTCTTTCATCCTAGGTACTTAATAGTTATGTCCCCACTGCTGGCGGTCCTAATTAGTCTTCTAATTCTCCAAAACAAATTATAATCAGTTGAAGCCCACAAACAATTTCACTGAGATAATATCGACTACAGCCAAGTCACATGAAACTTTTACACCAAGGAGAAAAAAAATGGCTGCTTCAAAGTCACTTCAGAAGAAAGACAGATCAGGTCCTGCAGAGAGTGGCCACCGGCTGTGTGTATAAGAACATAACACGCGGTCGCACGTATCCAGGCATTGGCCATAAAGTGCCAGGGTGGCCAAGTCATCCGAAGTCCGGCTCTGATAAAAACACGCACACCCCGCCAGCAGCTTTTAAACATCACAAATCACTATCATCAAATTTAAATCAATCATTTAGAATCTTGTTCATTTAATGCTTGAGACTATAAGACTTTAACTCCAGATGACAATAAAGTAATAAAATAACTGGAACTCTATGGCAATCTCTGCACATTTAACACACGATTGAAGTTGATTTGAAATACTCTTTGATCGCATTTGAGGCACAGTGGGTTGCTTTCATCTTATTAGACAGGGATTGATTTAGACTTGGAATTTGCATACCCCGGTCTTCCATAAGCGATATGCCCATTAAACATCTACGTGTTGGGTTAGCCAGTGGGTAGGGAGTCTGATTTTAGTGTACAATCTGCATGTTCTGTAAAAGCCGTAGGATAGGCCATTGAATCGCATTTTCAAAGCTTTCTATAACAAATGCTTTATTTAAGTCTATTTCACTCTCATAGCTGTACGTTTGGGAGCAGGGTCCTCTCTACCTAATGGGTCGCTTTGTCTTCGTCTGTTATTTCTAGTTTTGTCCCACCCAATGAATACAATGGCGCTATACAAATAAAAGAAAATAATAACTGAATTCCAACTAAGAAAAGGCAACACACGACTGTAGTGAACACTGGATTTACTTAATGTGAACCCCACTGGATAAAACAGATACTAAGTGACAACCAGGCAGCCATGTAAGTGACAAAACCCTTCCTAGCACACGCTAATAGACACCCGACTAACAACCTATACACAGAGCACACAAATTATAAGAGTCCCCCTTTAATTACTTGCCATAGATCTTAATATTTAAAACATAAGAACAATTCAGCTCATCTTGTCGGCCCGTTTTTCCTGATAGTTTTATTATCTATCCCATGCATGTTTATATTTCCTGACTGTATTAGCTTCTACCACTTCTGATAGGAAGCTGTTTCATGTATCTACCACCCTCTCAGTAAAGTAAAATTCTTAATTATTCCACATTTTTGGAATTGCTTATTCTTGTTTGTTAAACTCGGTTTTGCAGGTAAGATAAGTTTGCATTTTACCATTGCATTCCACGCCTTTTCTTTGGTATGATAAGTGCACTTTAAATCGTAAAGAGGCAGTCGTACCAGTTTTTTTGCTTTACAGTCATAAATGGGGCAATAGAGTTTCCTTCACTTATGCCCTTCTTTCCATGATTCCCTGCTGCTGATTGACTCTGAGCAGAGTATGCGCATGCTTCGGGGTATCACGGCAAGGGAGTTTAATCATGTGTCTGATAAACAGTATTATACTGACTTTTACGGTGACAAGTCGAAAATCCGTTTACTGTAAGTGTTTATTTCCTATGAAATTAAACCCACAAGAGTATGTTCTGCTCATTCTTTTAAAGCAGGCAAAGGGGGTCGCTCTCCTGGGTCCAGTTTTATGTTAGGGGTCCATGGTAGATGTCCCTTTGGGCCACATCAACAGCCACTACAGTCTGCACCACACAGACCTCTCATAATACCTCCCATTCATGTATCATTGGAATGGGAAATGGGGAGCTTTCCTGGGCCTGCATTACGTTTAAGGACAGCCCTACCTACTGATGTGAAGCAGGACTGAGCCAGACCCCAGATTCAGTTCACACCAACCATACCGGGATATTGAAGAAAAACACTAAAGTCGCAGAGGAGTTTTTTCTTTTTAAATATCTTTTTAGGCTAATATCCCATCAGGGCAAAAGGGAAGAT
The DNA here is from genome assembly GCA_009364415.1 of Spea multiplicata. NCBI lineage: Eukaryota > Metazoa > Chordata > Amphibia > Anura > Pelobatidae > Spea > Spea multiplicata. The sequence goes on from VKOC01016169.1 coordinate 71,012, forward strand.
TTTTCACATTTCACATCTTTTGCTGTATGCCCCTTCTAGTTTGTTGCAACATACTCCTATACACAAAAACCAAACATAAAATTAAAGGGTTAAACCCACTGAACTCCAGAAGAGTGAAAACTATCCCCAAAAACACCAAGCTACAGGTCTGCGTGACTATGCAAATAAAGATCTTCCTTCTTCACTTTGGTGACTTCTTTATGTTTTTAAATTGATGAGATGTTCTTGGCTTTCCGTATAATACCATGAAGAATTTTTTTGCCTTGTTTTGGTTTTCTTTACACACTTAAATATGCCTCAATTCACAAAAAGAACAGAATATGCACTGTTCCTGTGAGCTCAGAGACACGCATCATGCTTCCATTTGAGGTTTTGTTGAGGGTTTCATGCTTGTATCCCCCCTGCAGGTTTAAGGGCTCCTGCCAAACTCCTTGGAATGGTTGAAGGGCCTCACAGAGTCCTTCTTTTCTCAAGTACAATGGCTGATGAATGCCCAACAAACAATATAGCTGAAGTAGTCCGTGGTGACTCAGAAACTGGGAAGACTTACGGGAATCAGAAAGTAGGCCAAAAACAAAGCCTGTGGGAGACATCCTTGTCCTTCAGGAAGACGTAAATAATGCCTATTGACAGCCTTGATTCCATAATAGATCAAGAGGGTAACCCTCACAGATACATTCTAGTAACAGTTATCGTAAAAAAACTAGGAAATGAAAGAAAAAACATATATTAGCTAACAAAAATATTAATTGGCCAACTTCATATGCTTATAGAAAAAGAAGTTGAAATTCCGCTGGTGCTATATATACATATTACTAGAAGCAGGCTAAAAACCTCCATCTAGTGACCACGAAGAGTGAAAACGGAAAAAAAAGGATTTCTGCACTTTCTATATTCCAAATAAAGAGGTAGCCCGCTAATTTTCTATTAAATTAACGTCTTTCTTAGAAGCATATGGCGTTGGCTATATATATATATATATAATCAATGCATTTATAAATTTAATACCAATGTTAAATAATCTAAAAAGGAAGCAACCTAGAAAGAAACAAACATCTCTCTTCCAATAAGAAGTGAATTGGAGAACTGTTCTTATTTCTTCTTCTAACCCAGCCAAAGACGAGTACTCCTTTGTGATATTGCAAAAAGCCACGCAGCAATTGATCACTTCTATAGTTATTTAAGTGTAATTTCCCCCCAAATTCTAGATGTTACATAGCTAGCAATGGGCCACTTCTCCGGGTCTCTGGGTTGCCACCAGAAAACTCCGGGTCACGGGAACAGCAGGACTGCCCACTGAGGTCAGCAGGACACACATCATGCTCACATTATAGACCGTCCACGTGCTAATGCAACCAACTTGAGCGTCTGTGATCTTTCTAGTAGAGTTGACATGGATGAGTCTTTGTGAAAACTGTTGAATTTATTATTATTATTAATATTATTATTGGTTTAATTTACACTCTTCGTTGTTTTAATTAGATGATTATCTCTTAAAATGATAGATAACACATTCGAAACGGTGCAACTAAATATATATACAACAAATATACCTAAATATAAAGTATTTGGTATCCACGCTTAATTCACACAGAGGAAGATATGGAGCCTAAAGAGGAGGGGTGGAGTTTACAGTGAAAGGGGTGTGGCCTTGACAGGAAGGGGTGGGCGATTATGGCGCACGTGAGTTTAGTCAGGCCACTGGTTTCGTTGCTGATTGTTGTTTATTGGGTCAGATAACCTTTGTAAGGATTGGGTAAGGAGAAGGCAGAGACAGGACAGGAAATAGATTACATAATGCTGGCTCTGCCACAGGCTGCCACTGATCTCCGGTTCCACGAGGTTAATGTTTATACTGGATAGATCCCTGAAGAATAATTGGCAACAATTCAGTTGTGCTAAAAGCCAAGACAATGTCGGTTTCTCCTCATAAGCTCCCCTTTTTACTTCATCCTTTGACGGCTTCTGTCTGTCAGAGCTTCCTTTGTTATCAAGTAGCCTGAGTCTTGTGGACGTTGAGGAACCCACATAGCGACTGGGAAACCCTGGATTAAAAGACTATCATGCAGACAGCTTCATTGAATACGCAGGGCCGTAACTTGTAATATAAGCAACGATCCACATGTATTCCATGAAACTTCAAAGGGACATTTGTACAGTTAGGAGCCTTGTTTGAAACCTGACCACCATTTGTTTTGTGGAACGGACCCCTGGCATCAGGATGAGCCACTAACTGATTTCCCAAACAGTCCTTGCAGTTTGATTTTAGCACATACTCACATTGTACTCACATTGTACTCACATTGTACTCACATTGTACTCACATTGTACTCACATTGTATGTACAGCTCGAGCCTGACACCACACTATTACCGACAATCTGCCATTATAGCATGTTGAAACCAGTCAAAACATCTTGGAGGGACAGAACCCACCATTATTTAAAATGACTATAGTAATTAATATTACAAGTTTAGTTTATTTTATGTATCACTGCTTTTCCATAATGAAAGCCCAGTGTCCAGATGCCACTCTGATCTCAGTGATCAGGAAGCAGGGCTCTCCGCCTCCACTCCCACTCCTAGGGTGGCCTCGGACCACACACACATCGTAATATTAATTAAACAACGGAGATAAAATTTACAACTTAAATTACATTTCGACATTGTTAATTAAAAGCCTGTATAACCTTGGTGTTGCTTTATCTTAAGCGTCCTTTTTTCATACTTTTTCTCTGGCTCACTCTTTAGAATAAAGCAAAAAACTTTTGTTGAATGCAAGTTTGTAGCCTTTGTTACTGTAAATCTTATAGAAACAGTAGTCTAATGTATAAAAATATTGATGTCTAAGAAAAAATATATGTATTATAGTTGTCCGAAACATGTGCTTCTGTAGATTGATTAGGACATTTTACCAGGATATAGCTGACCAGCACATAGATTGCTCCCCTGCAGTATGTGGGATATAAAGCTCAGTATGTGATTCCCTTCTGGCAGGTTATACGTCTCACATACTACAGGGCAGCATTATAGATGAGCTGGAAAACGTGAGCTTTATATACCTGTTCTCTTGATTGCAACAAGGATTAATAATCTAATTTCCAGATGAAATGTAATAGTGAAACATGGAAACCTGTTATCCGACACGTAACTCCTAATCTATGATGAGTAGTGTGATCGGTAACATCCCAGGTCTGAGCACTAATAGCCTACTATAGTGTCATAGCTGTCCACAGGTGGGAAGATGTTTGGTCCACTCAATACTAGGATGATAAGATGCCTGCTTTAACAGAGGACACATAAAAATATACCATGCATGGGCAGAAGTGGTTTTAATGCAGCCCTGACCTACATATTTTTGGTGCCTTCCCTGATTAAAGGAGCCATCTGGTCACCCTACACCACACGAAGACAATGGGCTTTTCCATTTCATCAAGTTGTATGCAGAATATCCACCAGTCCCTGCTTAATATTCCCGACATTTTGGGTACATCGCCAACCTGGAGTGTTTGTTGCTTTTAAACCAATAAACAAGAGGTGGCGTGTAAAGTCATCACAGAATCACAGGTTAACTTTAGAAATATCCACACCTTAAAATAATTAAATCCTTCCTGTTTTCCACTGAAACATTGCTAGTTATTACGCTAATTCTTGTAAAAGTACCGTACCTATTTGGAAACACCCTTCCTTCCCCTCCCTAATAATTACCACGTGCAACACAGCTACACATAAAAAGTGTACATTTTACTGACGTACTCATAATTGCACATTATCATCTGGATGTTTTGAACCCTTAAATATTTACACATTTAGCAGTTAAAAAAGGCAAAGAGCATTGTGATTTTGTTACTCCATAAAAGTCTGCTATGAATGCAGCTTTGATGTTTTAGGGCTGCTCGTAGTTGTTCAATTATCCGAAAATATTAAATGTAACTTCCAATGTATTTCATCTAGAGGAGTTCAAGGTGTTTTAGAAGGAGAACCTGCAAATAATCCATGTCGGTGCAACAAGGTCTATTTTACCATGACTAGCATGTAATTTAAAAATTAAATTAAAAAAACTACAGATATACCGTAGTTTTTATAATCAAATGCTTTCAGGCCACTGCATTTTACTTATTTGTATGTACAAATACGATAGCTGTATTGTCTTAGCCAGGGCCAGTCCTTACAAAGTAGTTTGCCTGGCAAGAAGCCCCTTTGTTGCCCGGCGTCAGTACTTTTAGAACGCCAGTGTAGGCATAGATCCATAGTGTGAGTTCTGCCCACATTATGGAGACACCCGTCAGGTACCAGACCAACATATTGAGGCAGTTTGTGAGACGACTGTCAGCGCTTCCCTGATCCAGGCACCTGCCTGACTCGTCTGGCACTAAAACTGGATGCTGATCTTACCCCAGCCTAAACCAACGCCTTCCCTCCCTATGATACTGCCTGTGGCAAACACTAGAATATCTCAGTCTTAATCAATCTGCTGGACATTCTGATTAATACAAAACTATGGAGGAACAGACTATACTAGCGTTTTCATAAAAGTCCACGGTGGTATTTGAGAAAGTCACCCAAGATATCACATGCTTGCCAACAATGGCAGCCTCCTGGTCTGCAGGTAAAGGAAGGTTTTTGTCAATGCTAACTTACAATACTATATAGAGCACTGTATTTCCTCTTTAAACACATATCTATTGTGCTTGCACAACTGGTAGCACATTTATATACTAGATATAATTTAATGATCATTGGTAGGAAGGACCAAAATATAATTAAACAAAACATGAATATTCAGTCTAAATGCAGCAATGTACTGTTCATTTCATAAAAGATAAAGCGATTTTATCTACATTTATACTTACAAGGAAGAAGTGTGTTTTTCACAGCTTATAACGTTGACAATTAGTATAATTGTTTTGGAAATAAAGATATGTCTCAGACAGGGAACAGCATTATCGCCCATTCTTCACCCACCTTCAACTCAATAGCTCAAAGATAACATATCTTAGAGGTCCTATGTAAAATAATTAAAGATGTGCATGTGATCTTTTTAATGTATACACCGATCAGCCATAACATTATGACCACTGGCAGGTGAAATGAATAACACAGATAATCTTGTTATCATGGCCCCTGTCAGTGGGTGGAATATATTAGGAAGCAAGTGAACATTTCCTCCTCAAAGTTAATGTGTTAGATGCAGGAAAAATGTGCAAGCAGTGACTTTGATAAGGGCCAAATTGTGATGACTGGGTCAGAGCATCTCCAAAACTGCAGCTGTTGTGGGATGTTCTCAGTCTGCAGTGGTCAGTATCTATCAAAAGTGGTCCAAGGAAGGAGACTGGTGACAGGGTCATGGGCTGCCAAGGCTCACTGATGCAGGGGTGGGGGTTGAAGGCTGGCCAGTGTGGTCAAACCCAACAGATGAGCTACTGTAGCACAAACTACTGAAAAGGGTATTGCTGGTTCTGATTGAAAGGTGTCAGAGCACACAGTGCATCGCAGTTTGTTGCATAAGGGGCTGCGTAGCAGCACACCAGTCGGGGTGCCCATCCTGACCCCTGTCTGCTGCCGAAAGCATCTACAATAGGCATATGAGCATAAGAACTGTACAGCGGAGCAATGGAAGAAGGTGGTCTGGTCTGATTAATCACATTTTTTTTTACATCATGTGGATGGCTGGATGCGTTGCTTACCTAGAGAACACATGGCACCAGGACGCCGTACGGGAAGAAGGCAAGACAGCAGAGGCAGTGTGACACTTTGGGCAATGTTCTGCTGGGAAACCTTGGATCCTGCCATTCATGTGGATATTACTTTGACACCTAGCACCTACCTAACCGTATTCCCTGATGGCATTGGTCTCTTTCAGCAGGATAATGCACCCAGCCACAAAGCAAAAGTGGTTCAGGAACGGTTTGAGGAACACAATAATGAGGTGTTGACTTGGCCTCCAAATTCTGCAGATCTCAATCCAATCGAGCTTCTGTGGGATGTGCTGGACAAACAAGTCCGATCCATGGAGGCCCCACTTCCCAACTTACAGGACTTAAAGGATCTGCTGCTAACGTCTTGGTGCAGATTCCACAGCACACCTTCAGAGGTCTAGTGGAGTCCATGCCTCGACAGGTCAGGGTGGCAAAAGGGGGACCTACACAATATTAGGGAAGATGGTCATAATGTTATGGCTGATCGCGGTTATCTGCACACATAGTTATTTAAGTTCATTAATGTCTTTGGATCGGTAGCTCATTGCAGTTATTGCTCCGTGTTTAAAGCTAGCTGTCACCATTTCAGCATAATTTCATTAATTCAGATGTCCTATAATTTAACAGTAAGGAATAAGTTTACTTTATTCAGTCTGATGAGTGCTGCAAAAGGTTACAAAGCAAGCATGAGAAGGAATTCCTTGCCCTGATTTTATCCGTGATTCTCCTCCTGTACTCTTACAACCAGAATCAGCTTATGGATGTTAAGATGGCTGCTCCAATGGTATACACAAGGAGGTGTCAAATACATTCGTAGTTAAAGTAGTATTAACAGAATGTCTTTGTCGGCCTGGATCTAACGAGGTAGAACACAGTACACTGAAGTCATGCATAGTAGCTTTTCATATTTCAAGGCTGAGACGTGGCAAAGTAGGAGTCCCAGTATAAGGTGAAGGCACCGACACTATAAGACTGACCAGAGCTGCAGCTTCCCACCGCCTGAGTGGTCTGATGTTTTGCACCATTGAGTGGTTGCCACAAGCAGCTAATGATTGGCAGGAAAGCACTCCCATTTAAATCAATGGTAGAGATTTTCGTACATGCGCACGGGGGTCTTGTTTGTCGGGGCTACAGCTGAAGCTGGTCAGCCAACAGGAGATGTGCATTTGCAAGGAGACACCATGTAACTTTAGTATGTAGAGGACGCAACCAGAACCACTTGGAAAAATAATTGTGCAGCTTAAAGAGAGTAAAAAAAAACAACAAATACATAGCAGGACATTACATTTTAACACAATATTAGTTACAAAGAATTGTGCAGTTTGAATACTGTATTGTAACGTATACTGTAACGTAATTTGTAAAGTATATAGCAGGTATTATTGTATACATTCTACATGTAAAGAATGGAAATGTATCTTTATTGCCACCTCGTGGTCGCATACAAGAATTACCATTAAGGAAGCTTGGAGCCAATAATGGCCTCATTCATGTTTAAAAGGTTTCCCCACTAGATATTAGGTATTCATGTGTCCTGATTGCTAAAAGATGCTCCTTAATCTTACTTTTAGTTTTCAATGTATCCTCCCTACATAATGTAAAAGGGGATTTGTACGTAGAATAAGCACATAACATGCAGTTTGTGTAGTAGGACACATATTCTCTGTGGATGTTGCTGTAAAAAAATTGTCTTCACAAAAAATGGGCAACAAATGTCCTATTACCACAGGTTAAATAACCAAATTGTTTTTCAAATAATCATCAATATACTAGTAACTAATAAATAAGGGTCGAGCTCAATGTGATGAAGATACAGGGTTTGTGCACAGCCAACTTTAATTTTAGTTACATAGTAATGTAGAATTCAGATAAGACGCATTCAGCCTATTTGTGCTCCCCTCCCCAAGTTACTCCTCCACAGCACCTTATTATTCCTACCTTGCAGCAATTTTTATTTTTCATTCATCCACACACAAACACATTCCCGCTCTCCTTTCTCCCGATCACTCCCGTTTATCATTACATCACCTCTTGCTGGATGGTAGTTAAGACAGATCAGTCCAGTCCAAGGGCTTTTTAAAGGTTGGTAGTTGCGGGACAGATCCATTAAACCATTAAAACACTACACTTTTATAGCTAGTCTCTGGGGATTTGAGCAGCTATTGCCTTGGCTCCATATATATATAATATATATATATATTTTAATAAAAGACGTTTGGGCACGTTTGCAAAAATGCAGGAAAGTAGGTGAAAATGACACCAACATTTCATGGCAGCTTCAAGCGATTCTAAAGAACAAAAAAGGTGAAGCAGCTGGATTCCATCTCCTTGATTATTTTTTTGTTATATGGCATAAGCAGGAAACTTCTACCAAAAACATTTTTTCAAAATAATCATTGCCTTGCAGTGAACTGACCGTCTTTGGACAGCACCAATTGAGAATGAGATCTGAGGTTTAGTCCTATTCCCCAAGACTGCCAATTAAGGAAGACCCTAAGACTGGCAACCATACGCTACCAACTGCAGCCACAGCGGAGAATGCCCTCTCCCTTTCTCCTTATCTCATGGGTTTCTCAAACCTCTGCAGTGATGTAAATTGATCCATACTTCTTGACTTCATATCCCAGGTGGCAATGTAGAGAACAATATCATTTGAATGTTTAATTACTAGAGAATGAAAACATTTTTAGTGTCTTCTCTACAGGCTGTGCTTTAAAAAGAGTTATTTTCAATTAATTGCCGACAATGGGAACAAGGGCCACATTTCAGATACAGCGATTATGCTAAGCCCATTTCAAGACGTTTCCTTTGACCTTAGAAAGAACCGGCAACTTTAAAGATAAGCAAATTCAACTATACATAGAGCTTGAGTTTGCCCAGTCAATGTTTTGGAGAAAAATTGATGCATTAAAGCATCAATTAGATTACCAATGGTCCCAAACTGAAAACTGCTCCAGGACACAGCAAGAACACTATTAACCTATTGTGCTGGGTGCTGTAGGTGCCCACACAGAACACTTGGTCCATAGGGTCTCTGTTGGAGACACTCGATTCCTGGTGAGTGATCAGTGATGAAACATTGAGCTTCTCACTTTCTGTAAGGTGACAAGATCAGCTAGTAAGCAGCTTGCTTTGTCACGTTACTCTTATGGAACAGGCAATGGTTAACATCCCCAGAACCACAAGCCAGCAGTCAAAAGATATTGTATAAAGAGGATTTTGGCTTCATGTGGTATGTATCTGTATGAATGTGTGAGGTTGAGCTTAAGTGCATTATCTGTGCATAAATGTAAATCTACATCTAGGTATATCAGCTTAGAAGTATAAGGAGAAATGGGAACTGAGACATGTAAAAATATTTTTCTATAATTGTTGTCCAATAAATACTTTGTTTCGTTCAGACAGCCATGCAGCTGAAGGCAACATTAGTGGAGCTTAGTGGGATTATATTTAATTTGCATGGTGTCCCCTTAGCTCTGTCTCCCACTGATCACACTATTACACCCATGTTTTAAGTAGAAATACTGTCCACACTTATGCTTGGGTTTCTCTTTAGAACCCCTGAACCAAGGCTAGCAGACTGGCAGTAAGAATATGACACGCCAGAAGTGTTCAGCTGAAAATTACGTAGAACACACAAATGCTCAACTGCAATATGCTACCTTTACTTTTTAACCCGTAGACGATCCAGTTCTATCAGCCGCTGATTGTTTTTGACCACCATGCATGAAATTACTAAACACTGATACAGCATCAGATCAACTTAAACTAAAACCATTTGCACCAAGTTTGGGGGAAGTGATCTACTTCATAACACCAAGTCTTCTATCAAAATACAGTTAGTCACCAAGGCCTTACAGCACGAGGACCGCTCCAAACTATTTAAAGCAGAAGTAGCAGGCACTTATGTGAAGACACTATTATTGCACACAAGTAGGCCAAACTATTATCTGCCATTAAATGGTACATTTAGCCCAACCTGAATACATTACAGTTTATGTAGACGTATGCAGACATTTAGAACTGATATCCATATACTCAGCACTTTTCCCCCACATGAGCCCCTGTTGGCATCCCATTGCTGTGGGTCCTAGATATTAAACAATGTAAAATAAATCTGAATATTAAGATGTAGAGATTTCATCTACTTTAACCACACTGCATCAACAAACCATTCTGCACAAAGCAAGCAACACGACACTCAATAAGTTCGGACAGTTTTATTTGGTAAGATACATCTTAGCCAATCTTCTTACAAAGGCTTTGGTGGAGCTCTTGGAGGTGCACCCTATAAAAAAAAAAAATAGAACATTAGAAAACATTGCACGTCTATTATAGGGCAAGCATTTTTTAAGTACCAGAAATACTTCAACCACCCATTATAAAGACTGATGAAATAGGAGGTTCAAAACATCAGCTACAAGCAGGAATGTAAATAGATCTCATCGAGTACAACAAGTTTATGTCGATTAGTTTTTCTAGTGTGCAATAACGAAACAACCTGTGTACATTTGAGAAATCACAAGCTGCACCATTACTTAACTTTCTAGCTCGAGTGAAGTACTTGTTTTAAACACTTTCAGATTCTCCTGATGGAGGGCGAGTTTCATTGCATGCATAAAGACATGGAGGGCTCTTTCCTGCCCCCCTGAAAACAGCCTAATACACAGACTGGTACTATCAAAGTCAAAAGCCTTTATGATATTTTGGAGATGGCTGTTCATTCTACCAAGCAAATAAGTATATGGAAGTAATTTCAGACTAATAGAAGAATAAAGGGAACTTGTGAAATGATTTTTCACAGTAACTGTTTGAGCATCACTGTATTAATGCTGGGATACTCGAAATATCAAAGGAACAAAATCATCACTGGGGAGTCATTACACAAGATTAGTGGATATCAAGTATAATGCCCAGGTTCTGGAGACCTTAGGTGCAAAAGGCAAATAAGAGTGATCCACTTGAGCACGGCAATGGAACAGCAATTATACTGCAAAGCACATATAGGTATCATTTGAATGTAGCGTCATGACAGTACCACTCACAGCCCATAGAATAACCGCTGGATCACTTTGCATCCTTTGATTCCATAGGACTTCAGGTCAATTAGTAAGGGACAGCAGCAGGTAAACGCTCCATATTCATACACTTGCCAGTGTGAAAACTGCAGTTTTGAATAGTTTAAACTTAAAGCTGATATTTCAGTACTTACCGCTGGCCTAAACCTGGGGGGAGGCGTACGATCCTTGCGAGCTTCACGGGAACGGTTCCTGACGACCTTGCTGTGGATGGCGCAGCTCACACAATAATGCAGTTTCACGTACAGCTTGGGCAGAGCGTAAGCTGCAGAAAAAAAAAACGCTGTTAAAATTCACAAAAAAACTGATACGCATCTTAGTGACATCATGAGTAATGTGAATTTCTTAACTGATGTCAGATACAAAGAAAACATATGCACATCCCTATTAAGGAGGCAAATAACTGGGCAGGAGCACCTTCCAACCGAGTATCGAGGAAATTCATTAAAATAATGCCTGGAAACATTGTTTACGCCAACTTACAATCGAAGACACTTGCGTCAGAGATATCCCTGATGGCAGCAGCCTCCACTATGTTCCTTATGACAAACTTCTTGATGGCCTTGTCTTTGGGAACACAGCGGGCGCAGTTTGTGCAGCGGATGGGCTGGACATGACCGCGGCCCTTCTTGGCACGTCCGTTATTCCTTCTCTTCTTGGTCTGTTGTGAAAGAATTGCAATGAGTTAAAGAACTATTGTCTCAGATGCATTAGCACAACAGACAAGCCATAGCCATCCATTACATGAACGAATACGAAACGAAAGATGATTAATAAGAGCACAATTTGGATAATTGCAGCGGCCCCACTTGTGACAGCAGCCATTATATGTAAGCGAAGGCCGTATAGGAGCGCCGCATACAGCGAATCCCTGCATGCCGGACGCCCCGGTTAATGCCCGGAGGAACAGGCCTCACGTACAGGCAGCCACCAAAAGACTCATTAGGAGACAGCAAACGACTATACAAGCCTCCCACAGACAGCGTATTAATGACACGCTTGCACCAGAGCTGCTAGATTTATCCCTCACCGCACCCGCCAGTCGGCCTGAAACACGCGGTCACGCTAGTTACAGTCACGAGCACCGGAAAAGCGCTCATACTAGGTAAGCCTTGCATGGCGGCGGTTATATCGCGGTTCGAGAGGGGAGCTACGGAGTACTCTAACGCTAGATAACCACATTACAGGAAAGAGGGCCCAGCAATGCCCACAAGCTCATTCTCACCATCTTGGAATCGAGGGTTGAAAAGAGGACCGGAAGGGGACGCGCAGCCCTTATAAAGACGATTCCTCCGCTACGGACGTGACGCACCCTCGATGGTTTGAAGCCGTACTATGCACTGTGTGTCGCTTGTGGATTAGCCCCGCCCCTTAGCCCTGAACCTGAGGACACGCCTGCTGATGGAACTATATTCTACCACACCGCGGAGGTATCAAGTGTAGTCTAGGCGTGCATGGTCTGTCGTACCACACGTGAATTAAGTAAAGGTACGGCACCGCTGTGTGACGTAATTGTGTGATAATTCCATAAACATAACAATAGAATAATGACCGGTCTCCGTGCTCTCCACATATACCGGGCACTAAACTGGAACCGGGTTTTTGTGTACGTTTCATCTTTGTGGTCGATTTTGCATTTTTAGATCACTGGTGATGACATTTGAGGCTGAAAAGAACAATTCGACCCATTTTCCCGATGTAAAGACCCAGACGTTAATCAGTCCTTGGTCTATCGTTACGCATATCCTATGCATGTTTACCCTCCCTCACTGTATCACCCTTTACCACTTCTGCTGGGGTGCTGTTCCATGTAACTTCAACCCTCTTTAACAAAATAAAAGTTCTTGAAGTTGCTGGCTTACACATCGTTAACCCTTTCATATCCAAGGCCATACAAACCAAAACAATTTCACCAAGTTTGCCGAGTTGTGATTTTAGCTTCCTGGCTTTGCTGCTCAATATGAAGGACCACCAATGACTTAACTATACATTATGCAGGGTCAGCCAAGCACCCAACTGGGCTTGAAGCCACTGCTCTTCTTTTTTAGTCAATAAATCCATAAAAATGGTATACTATTTTTTTGGCCAGAAAACACACCTTTTAGAAAAAATATTGTACCGTTCATGTAGAAAGAAAGCCAACGAAAACCATCCCCCCGCCGTGTATGAAGGTGCCCCCCAGTTATAACCTGAAAGTTTGTGTACCAGGGCTGCGTCGGTAAGAACACAAGAGCCGGGGATTCCGTTGGGCGCACGTCTTCCACATCCCCTAATCCCGGGAATACTCTTGGGATGTTACAGAACCAGCAGCGCAGTACAGAATCTTAGAACGCCAATATTTGATAAATATGTATATAATTATATAAAGCACTTTGGGTAAGTATCCCACTTAAATCAGTAAACTAAAAGAGATCAGTTTTGTTTAACGTGAAACATCAGGCTGTCAATGCTCTCTGACGGCGAGCAGCAGTCTCTGCCCCATGGTCAGATCTCCCATACTAAGCGTAAGTGCAAGTCCCCACTCACACGTCCACTCGCCTGCACCGTGAACCCACCTACCTGTAAACCACCTCCTGCTTGTGCCGCTTGTTTGACAATCAGTGTATTTTTTTTAGTCCTCCTTTTCCTTAAATAAATGAGAAGTCGTATATAACTTTTTTTAATATTTTTTTTTTATTATTTATAACAGATCTTCAGCCAGAACAATACAAAACATACAGTATCTCCATTACACAAATGTTTACTTACACTATGTTACAGATACAAAAAAACTCTTTTGCAGCAAAGATTTAAAAGCAAGTTTAACCTCACAAACAGAAAGGATTGAACGCCAACAAAATCAAAACAATCAATCTGTATTTATACGGGGAATGGGAAATATTGCACTTTATTTTTGGGTTGAAATGTTAAGAAACAAGGAATTGATCTATGTTACCATATGAGGAAAAATAAACGGCGGTACGCATAAAATCATTGTTTACATTGAAGTCGCTTATTAAAAGCCCTTTTACAATGTCCATGGTCTTTTTTTAATTTATATATTTTATTTAATATCCTTCAAGAGTATAAAACATGATTTTTTTTCCAGCAGTCTCAGTGACATTTTAAGTCCTGTTGGTGTTGAATACATTACTCAAAAACAAGCCTTTTAAAGTATCACCAGAAATAGTTCGGAATTATTTGCTTAACAAAAAAAAACAACGCTACGTATTTACCCCCCCATAAAAAGGGGGCCAATGAAAGGAACAATGTTCTTATTGAGGCATCGGGAGAGAGTAATGTGAGTGAATTATAAAACATATCTTTCTGTTCAGAGTTTGATGTTTAGAAGTTAAAAACCCAGGGCCTCCCCCTGTATCATGGAAGCAGCGGCCCAAACATATCGAGTGCAACTCCTATGTTTTTCTAACAGCGCTCTCTGAAAAGATTTTAGTGGCTAAAAAAGCAGGGAGTACCGTCAGAAGAGTTAGGCGCATGTAACGTAAGAAGAAGAAAGTATGGGCCTTCCTTTTGGTTAACCATGGGGACATCCTCAATGTTATTGTTAATTTAGTAAAGAGTAGGACGCGGCCTGGAAGGCTACAGAGCTGCTCTCATAACACTAATCAAGCGGTACATCGCTAGGTTTCTAACAGGTTCTGTGGAGGTTTTCTTCCCAGTAAATATATAAGAAACCGTTGTGACCTAGAAGAACAGGAAGACACTCTTCCGTGGTACATCATTACACATGCCAAAAAAACCCTCAAAACACCACTGACAGATCTTTGTATGCGGCTGGCTTACAGAATGTGATATCGCACCACCGGGGGTACATTCACCAACCGGGTACATTCACCAACCAAGAACATCTGCAGTATGGTTGACTTCCCAGACTCTCCTGTGCGTTATTAAGTGCCAAACCCCAGTGAGCTATGCCAATGACAGCTGGCCCTGGATAATGCATAGTTAATGAAAGACATCTCATGGAAATATTAAGCAGGGCCACCTGGACTGTCTCAGTGGTGTTAGTCCCTTGAGGGATTGAAAATGTTCAACTTTCCTGCAGTCACCCAGTAACGGATGCGTCCCTCAGGGATCGGTCCCCGGCACTCCCAAAAAGAGGCCCATCATTCTACTCGGTGCTTTCCAGATGGATACAATCAAAAAATTGACAAAAACAAGATGGCGGCAGCCTAACAGCCGTACATGCCACTAATTCACCTGCAGTCATGACAAAGGGAAATCTGGATACTCCAGGAGCCTACTTCAGTATTAGCATATTCACTACAAAAGAGGGACCAGACCCTTTGCCCTAGGTATAGGTATATTATGTTTACCAAATCCGAAAGGGGGGGGGAGGGCACAGAGAACTGGTGGTAATCGACAGCCTCTAAAAGTGCACTAGGCCTTCTTGCACAGAAACGATTGATAAATACCAGCTAAACCCAGACACCTATTCTTCCAGACTGTATAAAGCAGGTCAACACCTCACTGAAGAGCATTAAGGAACCATGGAGACGGCACAGATTAAGGCTTTTCTAATTTAATAGGTTATGTGAGGCTAATTGGTTTTTGTCATGGCATACAGGTTTGAGCCAATTCACTATAACCTAACACAAGCGAGGTACATCGGGTGTTCAAGGCAATGTAACCTAAAGATTATACTGTTCTTGAGGCCTTGGAGGTATTACTCAGCTTAAAAAAAGCACCTATTATATGCACCCAGGCACCACTTAATGTTACTTATTACGAAAAAAAACAAAAAACAGGCTTGTTGAAATGGATATAGGAATCATACAGATTTAAGGCCTATGGGATTTAAATTTTTATGAAGTAGCATAAGCAGGATGAAGACATGCGATCTTACAAATGTATAAAGATATGTGATGCTCCATGACCACAGCAATCACTAGGACTTCTGTATCACGCATATTATATAACCGCTTTCCTGTTCTATATGAAATAAAAACACGAAGACCGCGATTCACCTTATAGAGCTAATGGAATGTGATGTTTCTTGCCTCATAGATCAATTCGCTAATGGTTACTCTGAGGTGTTTAGAGTCGTTTAGAAAAGACATAAAGGAAAGGCTTTGGTTTAACATTCAAGTAAGCGGTAGCCACTTGACTTTCATTCGTTTTATGTACCCTGGTTGCTCAGTCACTTGAGATTCTTAAAATGTATCTTTAGAGATTAAAAAAGATGATCCAGAAGTCGTGAAACAGAAATAAAGAAGGTGAGGAGGACATGACATCATCTCACATGCCCTATTTGCGTGAAAGCCAGCGTGGCACCCGCCATGTAAAACGCTGAACCCCATGACATGCTTTTGTCCCCTAACTTTGAAATGAACGCTGTGAGGTCTAAAGTCCGAACAGCCAACTAGCACGGCATAAAGCTAAAAACATAACTTCCAGGCGACTACTGTCATTCAGCGAGCGAGCAAAAGCCAAGTTAAAGGATCCAAAAATGAAATATCAGAGAGGGAGATGTCTGAACCCCCGTCAGCTGGGCAGATGTAGGTTCTATGACTGCTGTAGGTTGATGGGTATATTGTAACGTATCCATGTGAAGATTATAGGCACATTCAATAAGACATTTATGGAATTGCAAGCTTCACTTTACCTCAATCACATTTGGAACGGCTTGTTTTTAAAAGGGCATGGACGCATCAGTGCTTTCTATCAAATTAACATCTGTAGTTCATATTGGATTTTGCTATGAAAAGAACACCGGAAAATGAAGTCCACTTCCAATCAGGTTAAATATTAAAAAGCTGTACTTTCTCCCCAAGTTCCTCCAGTGCCAAAGCAGCGGATATGATCCGTCGCTGCATTACGTTACATTTTTGGCCCTGCAGACTGAAGGTGGCATGAAATCTCACATGTGACAGACATTAATTCTTTAAAGCTGGAAAGGGGTTATCGGGGGGGTAAGAGCTCATTATCCCCCAGTATAGACCGTGGTTCAGGCCAATATCAACTTTCTAGAGGGTCCAATAACATTGCTATACATAAAACATCTCCATCACTTACCGACATGACCGGATACACCAAAATCAACCACAACAGAAATGAGGGCCTCGCATGAAGTGCGGGAGATATCCTGTGAAAGGTGGTTATGGGGCTGAGGGTTTCAATGTTAAGTTTAGGACAAAACAGTGTCTTAAAGCTACAATAGCAGAATATCCCGTCTCTCAAACATAGTCTTTTTTTTAAAAAAAGGGTTATCACTATAAGGGTCACGTATTCCAAAAATTCAGCACATTTTTATGAAAAGCATAACGCTGTTCATGGCCTTGGATGATGTAAGTGAACTATATAAAGACCAATGGTGCACTATACACCAAAAAACTCATTAAGGATCATCTTCTTCTGACACTAAATCAGTCAATGTCAGGATAAGACCATTCGTTATCACGTCTAATAATTTGGTCCAACATTTCCAGCAGCATTGTAAAAACTGAGCAGATCCCTCTTATCCACAGCATATCCATGCATTGAAATCAAGGGCCACACTGTGGACGTTCAAATTTGAAAGGGAGGTCATTCCACTCTTAGGCAGACTTGAGGTGAACTAAAAGGTCCATGAAAATCGCTTGGCGTCGGGCGGACAAACTTAAAGGATAATAGGAGTACTTATGACATAAGCATATTTATTACCAGAATTAAAGGCTCTATAATAGTAAAAGTTTTAATTTTAAAATTTTTTAAACAATTTCATCTCAAGGGGTATCACAGAAAAGGAAACTGTGTGCCAAGTGGCTCCGTGTGGAACAAGGAAGAAGGGCTGGCAGGGTAAAAAAAATGGAAGATATGATGAAAAAATAATGATAAAGTATGAGAATCACTTTGACGCTGGACAGTCCGCAGCATTCATTGCACTGCAATGAAACGTGGCTCCTTCCAGTGGCAAAGGGAAAATAATTATCTGGGTTATATTTTGGTTCGTAAAAAACTTTTTTGTCATCCTTCATAGAAAAATGAAGCGTAAAAGAAAAAAAGGCATGTTCTTCAAAACAGTCTGTTTCCCCAAACCCAATTTCAATTCACTTTTGTCAGTGCAAATAACTAAATGTTGGTTAAGGAGGAAGGAGAGAGGGCACCATGGGTTGAAGTATTTTGGACTTGTGAAGGTTACCTTGTAAATGGTGTATAAACGCTCTCCCCCAATGTGCCGAGAAGGTAATTTTCAAGGTTTAAACTAGCCGTGTCAGATTAATGGGTTCTTTGAGACTATACAGTGGAAAATAAAGACCTAGAGTAACATTAAATACCATAATGTCTAGCTAGCTGCCACTCAACTAGCATCAATACTGAGCATTTTCTATATACACTCTGGAAAGTGCACCCCAAAATGTAACAAGGCACGCTAAGTGCATGAACCAAAGTGAGACTTGATAACCAGAAATGTATATTCCTCCAGTACACTTACAGCACCATAAATCCAGTTATGCTTAGACCCCTTTACACTCACAAAAATGAAGTAGGCCTTCCTATTTATTTCACTATAGTTGTGTTAATGTGCCTTGTTAAACAAAAACGTAGTGTGTGCGATTCTTACTGCTTGCTCTTGGTTATTGGGTTTAAAGACATTGCCATTTCCTAATCCAGAAAAAAAACATTTTCTGAATACAGTAGTGCTAGATGAGCTAACAAAAAACATGTAAAAGTGCTTGTAACTTCAATTGACCCACCCATTCTTTCAAAAAATAAAATAAATGAAAAGGGCTGCATCAAGGCTTGGCCAGAAACTGGGGTCTGCCACTGGGCATGACCTGCATCTGTGCCTTTTTAGAGAGAGTGCAAATTCCTTTGCTTTATCCGAGTCCTTTCCATTAAACCTTGTGTTCCCCTCTCACAATATGGGATGAAAATTCGTACCGGTCTTGGCTATGATAGCCACAGATATTGCACTCAAAAGGGTCTCTGAATCCATGGCAGCCCATATGGATGGTAAACATGACATGGTCCAGGAAGAGAACCCGGCAGTGATCACACTTGAATACCTTCACTTGCTCCCCATCCTCCCCCAGAACCCGCAAGGATTCTTTGGCAGTCCCAGGTGTAGAGCGAGAAGGGATTACCGTACCTCCTTCTGGGGGTCTCTGGTCCTCTTTGGCATAAGCCGGGCTTTGCCGGCTGCTGGTGGCCTGGGACCCCCTTTCATCATGGTTGCTTTCAGTGTCTGTTGTTGAGTCCTGACAGCCATTAGCAGGGGACGTTCCAGGCTCACTTCGTCCTCTGTAGTGAATTTGTGTGCCTTCAGGTAGGTCCTCATGGCCCTCTGCCGCTTCCCTGTTTCCAGGCATATCTGGCCTTCCTTGCATGGGCTGGAGTTGGGTGTACACTGAGCTTATGACTGGGGTAATCTCTGAAATGCAGTTTGTTGGTGGTAAGCGCACAGGGCCTCCCACGAATGCTAATGGATTACCATAAGCAGGATCCAGAGGGTGGTGCGTCACCATCTCTACATCCTTCTCAAAGCTGGAGTTCATGTCATACGGGAGATCCGCCAGGCTCAGACGCATTTGTTTTTCTCCTGGAAAAAGCAGGGAATGATAGCCAAATTATTTGTGTGTGATTTTAGAAACAGAATTCATTAACTGTACAAGTGAAGTGAGTTGTGAAGACTTTACCATACCAATAAAATTAACATGTTGGTGTGTAAGGAGCAATGCAAGCAAATTCTACTTTACAAACAAGGTAGTAGGTGCTTGGGACAGTAGAAGTAGTACAGAGACACAGAAAAAGAATTCAAGAAAGTCTGGGATGTGCATACAGCTAGCCTAAAACAAAACTAATAAGTAAAACGTGATCCAAATAGGGTAGACAATATAGGCCAATTAGTTTTATTTTTGTAGTCATCTTATGTCTATGTAGATGCATACAATATGTTTATTGTAAGATCCTATATATTTATATACGGCATGACTGTGGTTTCTATTGTTTACAAGGCATGGTGTTAGAATGATTCGGACACCCCAAACACCACCACACTCCTTACCCATAAATTTCTGAGGTGTGGAGCGCTTGCGTTTTGTGAGGCTGCATGCCAGCCGGTCCATAAAAGACGGCGGGTCAGAGGCGGGGTGCATCAGTGCATCTGGTCCCAGCTCCAGGTCTCGAATCTCCTCACCTGAAAGGAAAGGAGAGAAGAGAATGGGCATGTTTGTTAGTGCTAGGTATGGCATATTTTGCTACCATAGCACTACACTGTAGGAGGGTGATATAATCACCGCTTCATTAAAAAGAAAACTTATTTGTATGACCATTTGCAAAAAAGGTACTAAAACTGCTTGCCCAGATAGTTCTTGAGACAAAATGTTCCTTTCAACATAAATTGCTACCCTGTGCTTTGGCTTTATCGAAGAGGTGCCTAAGTGATAATGAGAAACCAAGTACATTTTATGTACTGGCAGTTGGAGTTGCACTGTACGCAAAGGCATTTTGGAAAGTTTAGGTAGGACTGGCAGTCTCACCACTCTACAAAAACATTGAGGGGATCTTACAGGGCAACCATGCATGAGATATGTGAATAGCTCCTTGGGTCCCCTTTGGATGAAATATGTGGTTCGCACTCAAAGGGCTAAAAATTGGGGATCTGAAATTGCAAACTTTTGCTCTTGTGGCCTTAAAGACTCTGTGATGGCACTAAAACACAGAACAGACAAAGACCAAAGCGATGTCAGGGAGGTGAAATCCAAACTATTCGGTTAGCTATGACATCCCAAACACTCCCTTTGTAACAAAATGTATAAAGCCATCTTTTTAATACTGCACTCATCTGTCTGTCTATCTATCTATCCCTTAGATAGATAGATAGATAGATAGATAGATAGATAGATGAAAAGGCAACAAGCTTTGATATTCAGGCAATGCCCAATGTATTCTGAGACGCTGTGGCAACAGCGCTGGCATGGGTGCTGCTGCATCACAACAGGAACACAATGGGCCTACCTCAGAAGAAAAGTAAGAGGAAAAACAGAAATGGAAAGGGGAGAAATAAGAAGATAAAGGCATGTAGTATGGGAATACAGAAATAACCCCATCAACTATACTCTACTTATTTCTGGTGGAACACAGAACCAGCTAAGTAGTGTTCTCACTCAAAGAGTTAAAGTACATGTGTTAAGCAATACCCCGCAGCACATTAATGATTATGTGCTACAGAACCTTGGTACACATAGGAAATGGGTTTTTGTTTTGTTTAGTTTTTTTTTACCTAGTGTCCCTCCAGTGGTTCTCACCTGGATGTGCTGGGAGATGTTGCCCTTCATTGTTAAGGCTCTGTAAGTAGTTGTGGCACCGCTCCTTGTGCTCCTCCAGTGTGTTCTGTTGCTTGTAGCTGCGACCGCAGTAGTTGCACTTGTAGGGCTTGCCGACTGTGGGGGACGAGACTGGAAAAAATGAAAAAAATAGCCTGCCCATAAAAACGGGATATGCCTCCTATAATCCAATCTAAAGTAAGGAGGAACAGAGCACTCGCGTGATTTAAAGAGAATCCATCATATAGAGATATTCTATTAATGGCCCATTCACAACTGGTCATCTTAACACACGCATATGAACGTTTATAGATCACTAAACAAGAAGTTATTAGGTCCTGAAATTCCCTATTGCCTTGTGAAACTTGCCTTATCTTGGTTCCATGAACAGTCAAAAACATGGGACCAGATGAAACCTACCTAATTGGAAGTTATTTTATTCTGTAATGATAGATTCCCTTTAACACGCATCCCACAAAGTTAAAAAAATAAAATAAATGTCTGGTATTCTTAGTTTCTCACAATAGCAACTCCAGTACTATTTGATGGCTTAGCTAGTTTGTTTGTTTCCCTAGTTTGACCATGCTGAAAAAAAGACCATGGAAAAAATTGTCGAGAACAAAAAACAAGACTGTTCTAACAGAAGCAAGACATAGTTTTATGATGACACCATTTTATAAATAATAAAATCTGTAAAAATGTGTCAACGTTTTAAAATTTCATTTCAAAGCCCATAGTAAAGTATACAGTAATAAGTAAAAAAAAATATATATATAAATATTTGGAGTTAATATGTGGTATTTACTCTTTTGCCAAGTTAAATATTGGATTGCTGAGAATCAAGTAATACCAGAAAGAACAAATGCCAGTGTTGGAAAGATCTTTGAGGCGCGTCAAGACACACTCACCAGCGTGGGTGCGCAGGTGGCCAGTCAGTGCATCCCGACGACGACAAGCGTAGTTACAGAATGGGCACTTGAAAGGCTTCTCACCCGAGTGCAGTTTGATGTGCCGTAAAAGGTTCCCCTTCTGGGTAAAGGAGGCACCACACTGGTTACAGTGGAAGGGTCGCTCACCTGAAACAGCATCAAACATAAAGTCCCCGCTGAGTGCTGCAACACAACAGCAAGCTGGTTAGTGACAGACACGGCAGGAGGTGCAACCAAGAAGTCAACTTAATGTAGTCCAAGGAGCGATGTTACGCCCTAGATATTTCTACCTGTAAGGGTCTATATCAAAAAATGAGAAAACCTCTTTATTAACCCAAAATGACTTCTTTCAGTAAATGTAAGAGCGGCTGAGTCTACACCTTTACCTTAAAAACCTCTGAAAACAATCTCATGTCCCAGGCCCCAACAAAAAATATTCCCATTAACAAAGAAGATGACACAACTGGAGGGCACTAAAAGGCTCTAAGTGTGAGGGCACGTGAGAAGAAGCTGCCCAGAGAACAATCCGTGTTACTTTAAAAGGAGATCAATAAAAGGTACTTCGGTTACCTGAATATAATCTGAATGCAAAATTTCAAGCCAATTTAGGTCTCTTCCTCAGACATGTTACAAAAGTAAAGCAGAATTGTCTGGAGACGGCGTGATTCCTGTATTACAATGGCTCACAGTACAGACTATTCTTTCCAAACAATGCTCATGTCATGCTTGTTCTTAAACATTATATGAACATAACTATAATAATAGTTTCTGTGGGGTATGTTGTCAAAGGAGCATTTGTACTGACATATTGTGAACCTGCTCAATACAGCAGAGCATACTAATCATGTTACTAAACTAATGGCGTGGACCCTCAGAACAGACGGCTATAACATAGCTTTCAGGTACAAAGTATGTTGTTGTAATGGCAGAGAAGGGGAAGATATTTCAACCACGGCTGAATAAGTTTTTGACAGCCTTACCTCTGTCTGACCATAAACTCACCTCAGGGAAGGTAACATATGATACCAGCTCTTCTTATTGGATATAGGGAAAAGGGAAAGACAACTCTGATATATAAATATGGACTCGCAGGAATGAAGGACATAGAAGATCCAAGTGAACGCTGAGTGGCGGGCTAGCTCACCTGTGTGACTCCTTTTGTGCACCATTAGAACATTGGGTCCGATGCACACCATCCCGCAAATGTCACATTTCAGCTTCCCATTGGGGAGACGAATGCCTCCAGGTGAGTGAGGATCTTGTCCAGAACCATCACAGTAGCCCAGTGGCTCGGCCAGCGAGTCATCAGGCATTGCTCCATCCTCCTTCTCGCTCAAGTGGTCTTCGTGGCCAAGGAGGCGTCCAGGTTCATCATCACTATACATTTCAACTTTAATGGAGTTGGCTGTAAGAAGAAAGAATTGTAAGAAGAAAGAAAGAATTGTATGTGTGGTTAATCACATGATTTAATGTACAAACCGATTTACTGGCTATAGGTTATATAGCCATTCCACTCACTTTAAAAAGTAACAGAATGGCATTACAATACAATACTTTGTTCCTCTATACTTTTCCTGTATAACATGCAAAGCTGAGCTCTATGGGATATATTTTGTTCTTTGTGTGGTCATCGGGGCCCGCTGCCAAATAGTTCTCAAACAGAATTAACAGGAAAAAAATCCATGAGCCTCTCAGGAAGCCTCGCTCAAATACGTTATAAACTCCTAAAAGCCCTGCATTTAAATATCATACAGCTCTTCCCTGGGTTAATAATAATTTACTTGGCATGACAGTATAGTAATAAGTGGGCTTTTATTGTCCAAAGTAACTACTTCAAGATGAAAGCCATAGTTTTTTTTGTAACCAAGGGTGCTAAGCCAGGCCCTGGCCACGTGGTTTCCATGAGTAGCTCTGCAGCTGTTATAAACTACCTGTCATTCTCAGACACACTTCTCTTCTTTCACAGTGCTGGCTGAACACCACAAGACGTGTAGCCAAACGGCGAGTGTTGGCAAAGTGACATACATTGGGTGCACAATAATCTCATTTACAGGCCTAAATCTTGTTCCTGTACACAGTATATATATCAGGGGCGTCCAACATGTGGCCCGCAGCACCTCAAGGTGCGGCCTGTGTGAGATCGGCAGCCAGGGCAATCGGGATCACAAGAGCCCTGCTGCTTACCTGTGCGAGGGTCTTTTGTACGGCACAGAGGAAGCGGAACCCAACAGAGCCACATGAATGTACGTGATATCACATGACTCTGCTCTAGTCCTGCTTCCTCTGTGCAGTACAAGAGAACACAGAGGGAGGCTGCGCTCCCTGCTGAAGACTGTGAGCGGCATCGAGAGAGCTGCAGTGCCAGTAAGTGGGTGGGTGTTTGAATGAGTATGCGTGATTGAGGGAATGAATCTGTGAATGAATGAATTAGTGTGTGTGTGATAGAATGGATGTGTAAGTGCTGGAACCTAGGCATGATGGGACTGCGATTGGTGTTAGCAATCTCACTCCTATCATGCCAAGTCAGCCAGTACATGCTGAAACCTGGCTAGCTTCCCCCTTGTGTATTGATGCTGTCAACAGTATGGGGGCTGCACATCACTTACAGCCACCCTGTACCAGCATGGACGGGCTGACTTGGCATGATAGGAGTGTGATTGCAAACTACAAGATACTAATATAGTGTGTTTTTCTAGTAAACAGGGCTAAATCACCCCTCCCATTCCTGAGCTGTCATGTTAGACCCTCTAGGAGGCTAGTATGCCAACCACATGTCAGGATCACTTCCGGACGTGTGCTCTGAATTCCCATGAGCACATGTGCTCACCCAGCTAAGGAAAAAACTATTGCACTTTTTATTTATACCTTGATTCAGCAGCTGGAGAGCTGGGTTACACATACCTTATCTTCACTGCCAAAAAAGCTTACTTGGAGCAATCAAGGAGAGGGGCATTTGCTATTGATTGATTTGAATATTTCTGCTCATGGTGCACCTATAAGCTAGTTTGCATCCAAACCAGTAATAATTACGGTGTAAGACTTTAAACTTCCAGCTGAGTACTTGGCATAAAAAGTACTTACCGCTCAGTGACCGTCTGGGAGACGTGTGGCGACTATTTGGAGTGCTCACGGTGGGGCCAATCAATGCTTCTGAGAAATCTTTTTCAAGAGATGAGTCTCCAGCTGCAGTGCCAAGAAAAATGTTTTGTTTAGTTAGGTAGCGAGAGGTGTGTCAGATGGCAAGATATCAATTTTATTAAACAAATGCCATGATTTAGCCAAGCAGTCAAAAAAAAAGCGTTGGGGACACTTCTTAATTATTGAAGTCAGGTGACAGTTTTAATGTTGTGTCATAAACATTATCTATCATTGTAAAAGAAGATATTCCACACTCCATTTTATGTGATGGATGTTTGGCGTATGTCAGAAGAACGTTACCTGTTTGACTGCATTGTGCCAACTGTAAAGTTTGGTGGTGGAGGGATAATGGTATGGAGCTGTTGAGCCCCTTCCTTTCAATAAAGGGAGATCTTAATGCATCAGCATACCAAGACATGCACAATGCCACACTTCAACTTTGTGGGAACAGTTTGGAGAAGACCCTTTTCTATTCCACCATGACCCAGTACACAAAGCAAGGTCCATAAAGACATGGTTGGATGAGTTTGGTGTGGAAGAACTTGACTGTCCTGCACAGAGCGCTGACCTCAACCCCACCAAACACCTTTGGGTTAAACTGGAACAGAGATTGCGAGCCAGACCTTCTTTTCCAACATCAGTGCCTGACCTCACAAATGCTCAACTGGATGAACGGGCAAAAATTCCCACAGAAACACTACATAATCTTGTGGAAATCCTTCCAAGAAGAGTGGAAGATGTTATAGCTGCGAAGGGGGACCAACTTCATATTGATATCTATGTGTGTAGAATGCAAGGTCATAAAAGTACTTGTTGGTGTAATGGTTAGGTCAATACTTTTGTCCATATAGTGTAGCCATCTGCACAACCAAGTAGACAGTCGTTGAGAATAATCATTTTTAAAAGCACAGGGTAGGAGAGGCAACAATGAAGCAGATTATCTGCTAGTCTGTCGTAATTCACTTCCAATACTGCAGTATGCACAAAAAACAATAATAATTCTAGCAATTTATTTCAGGTCCAACAAAGATATTTTGGTCAGTCTGCATGAGCTAAAAACATAAAACCTGCTTGGGAATGTACTGTAAGCAGAGTCGTCTACTATTTTACATACATAGAAAATATATAGATTTTGTCAGTTGCTTATAATTGGTCACCTTAAAGATGGACACACCGGTAACTTGTAAAGTTGCTTTAGGTAATGCCTGCACTATAGGAAGTGCATGATTTACATATTTTAACTTAATTTCTAATAGATATTGCTCCATTTGCCACTTGGGGGCACTATCTTATAACTTGTTCAAAGATCTCTATCTTACATTTATTAGGCAAACAGAATATTGTTTGAGTCATAAAGGGAACGAGACCAATTTATAATAGCACAAGCATGTAGAACATATGTATACGCATCCATCCCTGGCAGAAATAGTACCTTTAGAACAAAAGCAGTGAAAGTGGTGGGAAGCTGGCCGCACCGTCATATTGTCTGCTAACTGCTGCTACACCATCGTGGACTCAGTCCCCTTTCCCTGTAAGCAGAGGCTAGTTGGCTGATCGAATCCATGGAACAGATGCAGACACCCTGAATGCACTTTGCCTGCTTTACTGCTCATCAGAAGGGCCCATGTACTTAAAAGTTTTACCAATTGTGTGTACAGATGTTTACACCATCCAACAGCTTGCACCATAACAATCGGAGTAATAAAGTCCCCAAATCAGCCACATTGCCATTGTTTCCCTACAGGTACACATACAAATCTTTCTCCTGGTTGGTTTTTGTAAAATAAAAACAAAAACAACAGATAACTATATACTTTATTATGTGTATAATTACTACAGAATAATATTTTATGCCAGTACTCATTCAGTATGGACCGTGATATTGTTTTCCCTGTACAGGGAGGCAAAAGTAGAGAAATGACTCCATCATTGCTATATGAAGGGAAACTGAAGCAAAAAAGTAAAATAAATGTTATTATGGCACCTTAAAATAAATTCTGTTCTTTTACAAGAAGTAAAAAGGTAATTGTTCACTGCAAACCAATAATGATATATACAAGTTGAAAGAACTCTTTAAGACCACGGTCACGTCCCTGCTGAACCGACCCTGACTCCCAGCAGCCAGCATTGCTTGTTGTGAGCTGATGGAACCGAGGGCTGTGAGCTCTGAACTGAGCACTTGTTACAATGTAAGAGATTAAACAGCCAAAACGGCAGCTTAGGCTTCCCTCCCTGCGGTGACGCCACATGACAGACTCTGCAGCTATTAAGGCTGTAGTTCCAGTGTACCAAATTTCAAAGGCACCTAGATTGAAAACCGTTATGCATCTGTTATTATTCCTATACATGTTTGGATATTTGCCTTGTAATGACAGAAAAGGAGAAGGCGTATTTTGAATTGAGTTATTATTGTAGGTGAAAGTGACAAATATTTCTTTTGTAATTAACCTTCCCCTTATGTTTAGATTTTGTTTCCCCTTATCAGCGTGCTATAGATTATCTTAAAAACCGAGAGCTTCTCCGGCTCCCCTGTACATCAGTTCAACATCCCATCCCAAGAAAGCCCCAGTGCAAATACGTACCAGAGATATAAGAGCGGCCATTGTAGTCCTCAATTTCCATCTTCAATTTGCTTCTCTGTAATAAAATAAAATTTTAAAAAAGGTACATTTTTAGTGGCATAGACTCAATGATTTTAATAATAAATGTTATTGGGATATATAATTTGTTAGCACCGTTTTTGTATTACTAGCTGAGGTGCTCATCATTACCATCCACTCTCATATTAGTGACCACAGAGCAGAACCCTCCATGATCATTTAAAGGGACCTCTTAACTACCACATGCATTAAAGTCCCTTTAAGAATAAACTAGATTGCCATATTTTTTCTCCATACTGAGAATAATTGTCATGTACGGTAATTTAAAGTGTTTTATGTTTTACGTCACCTGGATGACTGCAAAGGTTGCTACTCTGTGACTTGTTCAGCACAGTGACTCTGTGTCCTGTTACAGTAGAAAGGCTTTGGTCGGGGGGGACATTCTATTTTAAACATGGTAGAGCCAGCAAAATAAATTAAACAAAACATGCCTACACCTTGTTGTCAGAGGGTGTATAAATATATATATAAATGGGTGCAAAGCGTGGAGGTCATATACGGTGCTCTTTAAATTGTTTTATTAACTCCTTGTGTGGCGCTATAAGTTTGATAACGCCTCATTCCAAGATATTTCAATTAGCTGAAGGATTTCCAATATTTATTGGCATTCGAGGATATTGCGCTTTACATATTACATGTGTTATATGAACTCACATGATACTATTGCTGGCATGAAAGCAGTATGCTCGGGTATCAGAGCTCAAGCGATACATTTAAAGGGTAACGCAGTAGGTGCTGAATGACGTCAAATATTTTCCCTCACTGTTTAACACGTACTTGGAACTCAATGGGCTTTAACGCTCCCTCAGAGCATCGAGCAGAGTAACTTGTGGTGAGAGGAGTCATTTCATCTCACCATATTAACAGTACATTATAAAGGACCAAACCCGGCTGTTAAGTCACGTATACATTTCATGTATCTTTACTGAGCAATCTAAATAAAAATTGGAAACACAGGCACTGAAAAATGGCAGTTAGTGCATATTGCTATAGAAACAGATCCTAAGACCTTACCTGGCAGCCTCAATGGCATTTAATACACTGAGTCCATCGCATTCATGAGCTCAGGTCCTAAACCCTTAGGAGACGTATTACACATTCCCCTTACAAGGAGTGACTAGAATGCTTTTCAGCCGCTTGAATCGCACTGGATAATGTATTTTCAGCAAGACATAATATTACCTCTATTGCTCTCTACAGTCGTGTCGTCTTTCCGAGCCAGATTTCAGCTATTGTAAAGACCACTGCATAGATTGTTGGTGCGATATAAATAAAAGATAATATAATTATCTTTTACTTGCCAAGATACATATGCCTTTTGCTTTTTTGCTTTAACACGTGGCTTACGCAAGAATATTTGACACAATGTGTGTCATAAATATTTACATAATCATGATAAACGTTGCGTGACATCACACAATCGGAGCCAATTGCTGGGAGGTTTATTCTGCCCAGGGATGCTCTGCTCTTATAGATTTATTATAAACAAGAAGAAAAACATCTACTATTGTGGTTCTTGCCATAGCATGGAGCTTTTTATACAACTATATTAGTGGCCTTAATTTATCAATGAAGGTATTAACAGCGAAGCACACGTCTGTTAAAAATGCTCCGCGCATGCTACATGGGATGAAGATGCATACGCAGTTGGGATGTTGTCATTCTGCAATATATTTGTATTACCTTGCCGAGTCCACATCAAACGCAGGCAAAATCAACCATTTCTGTTTACTATGATGGACGATAAGAGAAATGGCTACCTTTTTCTAGATGTGCCCTGAGATTCAGACAACTAGAGAAAACTTTTCCGTCCATAGACTAAAGTCAAGACGGTTCAGGACTTTGCTCAAAGATGACATTTTCATTAATTTATATATATATATATATACACGTAAAAAGCATCAATCTAGAACTCTCACTGTGATATCAGACGTTTCTTAGTGTAAATGAAGTTTCAAAGAAGGACACGTATGCTGCGCTTTGTGCAAAACTCTTCCAGTAAAAGCTTGGTACCAAACCCCGGTATTCAAGTGATTTCATGCAGTAACAATTTCACCGCAACAATGTAACTAACAGCATATCCCAAAATGTGCAGAGTATTCGTGTCCTCTGGAGGGGAAAATACATTCAGAACAATTACCCGCAGCAACTTGGACTTCCCAATTATGACCAAAGAAAGCTAATAGACAAGCAGCCCGAGGGTATGCATTTATCATAACACTATATAAAGGGGCAGTTGGGTCACTCTATAGTGAGTGCAAACAAACTATAATAGTTGGACATGGCACCTACTATGATAAACGTGTTTAGTTACTCTATTAAAGACTAATATAGATATATATTATGTATAATGATGTGTGTGTCAAGCCCCCTTATGTATGAGTGGGTTACATATCACTGTCACCTGAGGCCCTGGTCTTCCATGGAGGATACCTCTGACTACTGCCCGTGTATTAGCCCCTGTCCACCATGTCCGTTCTCACCTGCTGCTGCGACTCCCCCCCTAGGGCCCTCATTCACTCCCAGCCGCCCTGCTTCTCTACTCAGGTGCTGGAATGTGCCGCCCGCGGTGTGCAAGCGGAGACTTCACCGGAGCTGAACCGGCCCCGGCGACAACTTCCGGGGCAGCTGCCAGGCGACAGGACGGGGAGAGGCACGCAGAGCAAGCTACCCGCCGACGGGCCAGGGAAATGCAGCCGAGCACGGAACGTATCGAGCTTGAAATAGCAAACAAGCAAACGGAGTGTAATGAAAACGAGGGCTAAAAGCGGATGGGGTGCCGCGCCGCAAACCGCAATTAACTCGTCTATACCGCATTGGGCTTTATAACCAGAAATCATCTTTCAAAAACTGCTCGTTTGAACGTGTTCCCTAATCAGTGACATTCTGCCTCACTCTCGCTATTCACGCTATAAAAAAAACCCGTGTGGCGGCTACGGATACCTTTTCACGTGGACCGGAACGTGCATCACCGCCAAGTCTCCAGCGTCAGGGGGAGCTCACAGTGTTTGCAGCGCATTAGTTTGTCACATACATGAATAACTTGTAATTGTGTTTATTTCTCTTTTATTGTGTCACTTGTGGATATTGTTTCTAGTTGCCGAGTGGGAGGTCCCTAGTCATTTTAACCCCTTAAGAACCGGGCTGTTTATTTTGTACCCTTCATGACAATGGCTGTTTTGACAATGTTGCAGTTTAACTGTAATTTTCCTCTCGTTTACTATATAGCTTTTCACAAGAAGGGCTTTCTTCACATTCTATCATATCAAATATCACTTTTTCTGACTTATTTAAAAAAATAATCTGCAAAAGGGAATGGGGAAAAACCCGCTAAGTAGATTCCAATATTTGTCCTGAGTTTAGAAATACACAATGCTTTATGTTTTTTTTGCAAGTTATAGAGCAATAAATACAAGTGGGATATTGCTATTTGAAATCAATTTTTCTCAACTCTGGTCATCCTGCCCCCATGTCATATTTGGGACATCTTTTAAGCTGGCCAGTTACATTTCCTCCCATCAAACCATATATTTTTTATATTACTAGACACCCCAGGGGTTTGCAAATGCTGGTATTTTAACACTCTCCATGCACTTATTTAACTACCAAAATTTGTGGTAGGAGTTTAATCACAAAAAAATACCACAAACTTTAGATGTGGGTTTGCCTTATTTCTAAAAATAGTGATAGATGATGTGCCTGATAAAAGTTTTTTTGATCAATAAATATTTTAGATTTGTGTATGTATCCTCTGCTTTATTAGTGCAGAATATCCTTTTGTTTATGCTGCTCTTAGCAGCCTGGACAACTACCTTCTTTACTGGTACCTGAAGCAGATTCCAGTCCAGATGCCGAAGACCACCAAGAAGTGGGTAACTGCATGTTTTCTGTATATATATAGTGACCTTATTGTTTTCCTACATCAAATTTACATGACCTTTTAATTCCACAGAGTAACAAGAAGAGGTAGTCAATGTGATTGGAGCAGCCGGAGTAGAGATCTTTGCTGCCTTGTGCCGGAAGTTTACATTGATGCAATAATGTATGTTTTAGACTGGATTACACTGCAGGACACTGGTGCTTTAAGGTTTCTCCTGATGTGATAAATGGCACCCCATCTCACTGCTGCATCCCTTTCGTGAAAACTCACCAGTATGTTGTCCATTTACAAAATATAATTAGCTTGCACAGTGCCCCAAGTCAGTATTGGGAAAACCACTTGGGAAAAAGCTTACTAACGGCTTCTCTATGAAGAGAATTGCGACCATATTTACTGGTTAATACACATATAGGCACACATAGCTCTAAGGACACTCGAGAGTAAGGACATGGTTACTGCGCGACTATTTCCCCGTTTACATACGCTTGCTTTGCAAGAACGGCCACATAACATGACGCCGGCACATTGGCTTGTCTTTTGAGTGTTTAGTGTTGGAAGTTACCCGACAATAGCGGTACAGTATATGATAGATAAGTATTTCACTTTAACTACATTTTACATACATGCTCTGGACCCAATGTGTACATTAATGTGTGGTGTGCTTGTAGTTACAATAATAAATCAGGTCTGGTCTGTAAAACACTTGTCCATCACAGACACAACTGTATACATTAAAACACTGGAAGTAGAGGAATACTCTACAAGGGCGACGATATCCGACCGGACAAAGGAATTCCCATAGTTTCTCAGTTAATCCACTGATCTTTATTAGGTCAAAAATGTATAAGATTGGGGGGAAAATGTTAAGAGTAGAACAGTAGATAGTGAACAATAATATCACGTTATGCGTAAGTCGTCTAAATCGTAAAGCATTTAAATTCCCACTTTTGATGTCTGGCTCACTACAGAACAACCCAAACTCATGCTTGGCTAATAAATATCCCTTTCTAACCGTGGGATGCTAATGAAGAAGACTTTGCAAAGAAAAATATTATTGAGCATAACCCACACTCCCATTTAGGAAGAGAATTTCATATTAAAAAGAAAATCTGAAACATGCTAGCATAATATATAAAACAGAAGACGAGCGGACAAAGTTGTAAAAAGAGCAGTGAGGGCAAAGTCTCTTTGGATGACCAGAAGACAGAGGTCTCTCAACCCTTATCCGAGTTGAGACACAGTGAAGACATACAAACTATTATTTCACAAATACATTTAGGCACTAAAACAAGAGATAAAAATGTTATTTGAACCTATTATATTTTAGCTTTCGAGGAAAAAAAAAAAAACACTTCTGTTATGGTTCTTCATAACTTTCCAAATAAATTTGGTTGACTGGTGACTCCCCCCCCCCCCAACAGCCAGTTTATACAAGCTGGATATTCTTCCACCTAAGTAGCCTTTATACCAAATATTTCCCATTAACCCTACTAAGTAACATGTTTCTGAAATAGACCCCAATAACTGCATGGTTAGAAGCATCCCTGGGAGGATTGCACTAATAGCTCCACTGACCCATATTAATTGCCCAATCACTTATGCCTTTTATTGTCACCTAAAAAGGGCCTGCAGGGTAAGTCCATGAAACTCTGGCTTATTAAACTTGATTAAAAGACAATACTGTATCATCACTTGTGCACGAAACCCTGGAAAACAGCTTTCCTCGCTCCAGCATTTAAAGCCCAATATAGGTTTCTTTGTTAAGGCATTTGACAGCTTCCACCATTGAACTGCGTAAATAGAGCGTGCATTCCCACAGCATTGTCTACATTGCTAAAAGTGATGTTCCACAAAAAAAGCATTAATTCCACCTCCTAGCAAATAAACCTTAGTGGAGCTTAAGGTTTAATTATTTAAAAACAACAAAAAAAACCTATTAAGAACCCTTTTCAGTATTACAATAACACAAACAACCAATTAGCGACTGCCCCTTGTGTCACATGGAAATGAAGTGTTCCTGGCAAAAATTAGGAACAGAGTTTAATGATTAAATAATTATTTCCGGGAAGGGTTTGGGGATTCAGCAGTACTAGGAATGAAGTTTTGATTACTTTTGCAACTAAATGCAGCAATGCATTCAGCAGCATAGTAAGTGCACCTTTAACTCTTGTACACCAACCCAATAAAGAACTGAATTACATAATAAATCACTCCTAATTGCTGCACTCAGCACTAGTTTAGTATGCGAAGCATTTGCTTCTTGTACTATATTAAAATAGAAGTTAAATTGTGAAGAATTTTTGTACAGTATAAATTAATGAATAACAGAAATTTGTGAGTATATAAAAATATATTTCTCTGGAGGTGGACACTATGGATTGGCACAACCTATCTACTGCCATAACTTGTAAAAAGGACAGCTTTTATCTATTGCTCTATATAGTTTCTTATTCAGTGCATTAAAATATTATATAATATATATATATATATATATACACACACACATTACACCAACAGGGATGTTTATGGTATCACATTCTAAATACATAGACATTAAGACGTGGTTGCTTCCCCCCTTGCAGCTATAACATCTTCCGCTCTTCTGGGAAAGTTTTCCACAAGATATTGGTGCGTTTCTGCGGGGTATTCTTTCCCATTCATCCAGTAGACCATGTGTGACATCAGGTACTCATATTGGACGAGAAGGTCTTGTTCGCAATCTCTGTTTCAGTTCACCCCAAAGGTGCATGATGGGGTTGAGGTCAGGACTGTACGGGCCAGTCACATTCATACTAACATCTATATGTTTAGAATACAAGGTCATCAAAATCCCTGTGGGATCAGGTGTCCCAATACTTTTGTGTGTATATATATAGTAGCTGTATTAGTCCAGTCAATATCAAATAGATGAATATTAACAGAATTTTGGAATTACATATGATATATATATATATATATATATATATAAATAACACACCCATCCAGACGCACCCCCCATCTAGTCACATACAAGCACTAGTAGTTTTTAAAATTATTGTAGTTATAATTTCCATACTTTGATTTCATGTATGTAGTACATATATGGTTGATAACAATTCTTATAAGTTCAAATATACAGTATTTCTAAACCCTCAACCACTATGTACCACGTGAATGCTGATCAGCTTACAATCTAAGTGTTTCATGGTTTGAACTGCATAATAGCATTTGTAACATTAACCAAGTTGCGCCATGTATAATGGGTTGTTTTCACGTAAAAATTGGCCTAGGGCAATACATAGGTTGCTGCAGAGCCGACCAAACTCCTCTAACAATTTGTTTCTTCCAGAAGTAAGGCTATAACAGTCAGACTCAAGGCAAACATTAGTCTTAATGCACAGAATGGCTACTGCTGGCAGGGGAAGCCGTCACGCCTGTCAAATGTGTTTTAAACGAAGGCTGCATGGACTGGTTAGAGAATTAATGGAATAATTAGTCATAATACGTCATTGCCGGCACAGGAGGTGGAAATTTCCATTAGACTGACAAAATATATATATACAATGGAAGATTACATTTAACAATTCTATAAAACACCTCTCTCAGAATACATAATCCTTATAATATATAAACAACTGTTATATGGGTATGTCCTCATTTTCATTTTACAGCCCCTATAATAAAAGTAATTTAAAAAGTTTTTGTTCATAAAAAGCTCAGTAAAATTGTCCTCTGAAACCCATTGACATCTACAGGTAAATTATATATTTTGTAGACTTGTTTCCTTTAAAATGCATTTACAGTAGCCAACAACATGGCCGAATATGAATTTTATTTTTATTTTCTTAGGAGTATCTCAGACAAAACGTATTTTGAATTCCAAAAAATGTGTATCCATAATGCATAAGTTTGTTTTTTTTTTTGCACACACAAAAAAAAGTAATTTTACAGGAGCACAAATAAAAACTTAGACGTTGCTGGACATCTAGGGGACAAGTTGTGGGTCCCAGAGGAATGAAATGCTTTCAATGCATGCACAGGATGGTCTGAACAGCCACCACCCGCAGAATTGTTGGTGCAGGCAACTAAACATCCCCAAGTACTTTGACTGACGAAAGCCATTATGTATATGTACATTATGCTACAAACGTTGGCAGTTTGCCTATAAGTAGTGTGGCAATCATTTGGCACGCAAACTACTTTAACAGGATCAGATCTAGGCACATTGTGGAGTTTGTGTAACAAAGTAAGGCTATAGATGGAGGCTAAAATATAGTCCAGAAGCTTGTTCCCTAAATAGGAGAATAAATCATCTTAACAGGAAACAATTACTAAAAGAAAATATTTCATCCTATAAAAAAAAAAACAAAAAAAACAGACAGTACCATGAAAAACAAACAGTTTTGTTTTTGCGAGTAAATGTTGTGTAATAAAGAAGTGGTGTTTTAGAATACATGAGACTGTTGGGTAGGAAGGACTAGAATAAACTATTAACCTCATCTGAAAATATATATTTCTTTTTTTTTTTCTTCTTCTTCGGCTAGTACAGCTATATCTATATTTCTACCTAAGTTATCATCATGAGATACAATCCATAGCAATCTTGTTTTCCTTTCCAAGTAGAAATAACAGACTTGCAGAGCCAGATTGTACTTGTACATTTGTTAAATATGCGTCTTAATAATTTTAACCGAAGTCTTAATCATTGGGTATTTTGGAGTACCAGATGATATGCTACAGTTAGAATTACTTACCATAAAATGATACGTTAAAAAGTGTGCCACAATTTGGCACACACAAAACAATCAATGGCCACTGCTCTAATGTTGTATAAGGGTTACATAAATGAAACACATTGTCCTAAAATATACAATACGTTTACAAGATTCTTGCTTTGAGCTTTCCCACCTGAAGGCACCCGATAGATTCCTTAAATCACTCAAATTCCTTATCTTTACCCGTATTTATTCTTCCAGTGTCAAACTATGGAAGTTCAGATTTACCTTCTTTATACTATGAATAGTCAGTGTGCAGAAGTGAAGCCACTATACAAGAAGGTTTCCTTGTTTTGTTCCCTCCGGGCATGAGGGAATAGTTTGTTGCTGGCAAACAAGTCCACACCTCCACCAGAGAAGTTAGTCAGTATCCACAGAGACCTGTACGCGGTGCCATGCATTGCTTATAACACCACGCACGTTCCATATCGGAGCTACGGTATCAGGCTGCGCATTGTAACTGCTATCCACAGCCTTGCAGATGATTGTAATATGTTTGCAATCATCAGGCAGCGGGACACTCAGCTGCCACAGTTTCCATGCCCAGGCATGACCAGCTTTCTGCGCAGTGCCAGTTAATTCTGCTACCTTCCATGTCTTTCCCTCATCAAGAGATACATCAACTCGCACAACCTCCCTACCACCACCACTCCATGCATATCCCTTCACAGACAGTTTCCCATCAGAATCAAGGGTGACCTTCTGCCCCGGTCGTGGCTCTGTGATGGCAGACTGTATTGGGAGGTCCTGTATGGCTGGTGAGGTGGAGAAGTCAACCGTGTCCCAGTCTACTGAGGGGCTGAAGCTTTTGTAATCATTCTGTTGCCAGTGACTACGACTCTCTTCCTCACTAACCACTATTCTTCCAAGCCATTTCACATTGCGAGCCCCCACCACACCTGGTACTATTACCCTCAATGGAAATCCATGATCTCGTGGCAGATCTTCTCCATTCATTTCATAGGCAAGCAAAACATCATTTTCTTTCCTCATTGCATGCTCAAAAGTAATAGAGGCACCGTAGCCTGTGCCTGTCAAGTCACGATCCAGACCTTCAAATTGAACATGTTGTGCATTAGTCATGCTTTCTGTATAGCCAGCCTCCACCAGGACATCCCTCAGGCGTACTCCTGCCCAGCGAGCAGTACTGATTGCGGCAATGCCCCAGTCCAATCCTTTCACTGGCTTCACAGCATTCATTTCAGAGCGTCGGTTCCCAGCACACTGCAAGGTGGCAGTAACCTCATGTCGGGGAAATTTAGCCTTTAGATCATTTAGGGAAAGTTGAAGTGGCTTGCTCCCCTCTGTTCCACTGGGTGTTTCTATTATTAGCCGGTACTCATCAGTATTGATAACTGGCACAGGTAAGTGGTTCCTTTTGAAGAACAAGTCAACTGGGGTAACAAAACTATCGGTCAAAATCTCAGGAGGGGGCTCTGCATTAAAAGGCTTCAGGCTATTGACTTTTAAGACAGGATGTCGAGAAGGATCACTTGAGTATGGGTCAGCAGCATCCACTTCCCTTGCGTCTTTTTCACCTGTGAGTTCTCCCACCTTATATTGTTGCAACATTTCCAAGACATGCTCACTCTTGTGTACACCATACAAGGCCCAGAAAGGTTCAAGGGCTCCCCCGGCAGCAAGTAATATCCGACTGCCGCCAGGATGCAATTCCACAAAGTCTGTGATATCGAACACCTCTCCTGCATAGGTCACCCACACTCTGTCAGCTAAGCTAGCATGCTGCTTCACATCTGCCTGTGTATACTGGGGAAATGTTTGAGGAACAGGAATCTTCAAAGACTCTGCATGGGCCACCTAGGAAATATATAAACAAATAGTA
Organism: Spea multiplicata; assembly: GCA_009364415.1. Lineage (NCBI taxonomy): Eukaryota > Metazoa > Chordata > Amphibia > Anura > Pelobatidae > Spea > Spea multiplicata. Next base: position 109,239 of record VKOC01016169.1, read on the forward strand.
ATATGGGTCACGGTCTTGCTAAGGGAGAAGAAATGAGATTAAAAAAGCCCAAACAACCTCCACCTCGAATATTTATATTTATTTTTCCTCCCATCCCATCCCATATCAGCTTTACTCTGGAATGAGCCATAATTAGACCCCTATTGCTACATATCACATGGTTTTGTTTGGCATATTGGCAATTGTGCTTAAACTGTAGATCTTTGTTTTTCTTATGAATACATGCTTACCAATGAATCAATCCACATTTGAAAGGGCCTTCACAATGCTATAGGTACCCGATATGGGGAGTTAAGGACCCTTATACAACTCTTTACAAGTCTGAAACCCAAATTTTCTATTAAAACTACTGAAGCAGCGCTTACCCGCCTCCTTTGCTCCTCGTAAATCAGGACTGTTCCTAATCCCAGCAGAGCCCCTGTTGTTGTAAGTCCCCATTTCCAACTGCTCTGTCTGACCCTTGGATTGGGGCCGGTCTCTGTGCTATGCTTCCGGCCTAGATCATCCTCCGTGGTACAAATGCGTGACCACAAACCTAATGCAGGTCTCTGTAACCTGTAAATAAGAAACAGCAGTTGCATGTTTAGATCCCCACAAAAAAAAAAATATATATATATAAAAAAATTGATGTTTGTCTTAACTATAAGATGCCTGTTATTCTAGAATCTTGGTACAGCAAACTGTTACTAATCCTCTCTTTTGCTGGGGGTTCTGATAATACCTGAAAACATTCCAGATTGTCATAGAGGGACACTTATTTTAGGATGTGCAGGCTTGGGCAAGCCTTTACTATCCGACATGTTCATGGCATTTAGAAAAACAAAGTTGTCTATGAAGCATCTATAACTCATGAGATCGTTCTTTTTCATGGTGAACCCTGCAGAACTTTACTATTATCTACATAACTTCAAATTACTACAGAACCTCAGCAAATCTGAGGTTGGTTGAGAATCCCAAATAAATAAGCAATAAAAAAAACCAAAAAAAAACCCCGGAAGTAAACAGGGAAGAAAGGCAGCGCAGAACAAACATTAATTATGTCTGATTTTTGTATCAGTCTGATAAGATAAAACCAATTTACTGGGAAGTAGAGAAAGTGCAAGCTGTTAGAGTAACTGTGCTATATAAACACATTCCTCCTTATTACTTTACATACTTCATTCATTTAAAGTAGACATACAAAACCCAGCAACAGATTTTTCCTTACAACTGTCCATTCGTGGGACCAAGGAATAGTTGGATTTCTTAGCGTTTTATTTTCAGAGGGGGGCAAGGAGGAGAAGTCAATTATTCAGTAGTGCACAATACCAGGCCACAGGATTCTGCAAACAGACCAAGGATTCTATGTATCCTTGCTTAAAAGGAGTGGTTTAGCTTAGTTTTTGAGACCTATGGCCCCAGAGACATAGCCTTTTAAACCACTGAACTAATGATTTGATTATGAACCAAGTTCTGCTTTGCTTGATAATCAGCCGGTGCACCCCTTGAAGTAAGAGACTCATGAGAGTACAGGGCATCTCTCAGCATGTGAGACCATAAGTGTCTACTTTATCCAATTACATACATACCTTTGAGTTTTGCTCAGGTTACGAAGAGCCTGTGATGTTATCCCATATAGCCTCATCCTTTTTTCTGAAAAGAAAAAACAAGGATTAAAAAAGACCAAAACACCAAAAACAGGTTTCTAAATATGCAAACAGTTGCAAGAAAAGGTAAATGAACCTTTGGAACACCCAGCATTCATGTATAAATTTGTCTTAAAAAAAAAAAAATCAGACGATCATCTTAGTTACAGTGAACAAAGACAATCTGTATTGCTGTTGTCCACATTAAATACTTAATGTGTGGGCTAGAAAAGGTATCACTAGGCTTCAACAAAATCTAATTGGAGTCAAGAGTTGGCAAACCTGGAGTCCAATAAATGAAACAGGATTGGAGTTGTGTTGTAGAGCTACTTTGACATTGAAGAAAACAAAACAAAAAAGCCCTGGAGTGATAGCTAAAGGCTTGAATGTTTTATAGGAATCATTCAACATCTCTGCTCATGAGTCTACCTTATGCAAAACATTGAATAAACATGGAGGCGTTCATGGCAGGGCACCACAGAGGAAGCCGCTGCTCTTTTTTTTCTGCGGGAAAAGCAAATTTTTCTGGCTTGTCTGGTGGATGTAGATGAGTGTTTAATAATGCTTCTGCCATTTGTTTTTAAATTCTGAGGTGGGTTAACACTTTTTCCTCACCATTACTTATTATATTATCACACTCAGCATGCTGGTGCAGGGTAGGACACAGTACCCACAAAACAAAGCCTGTCAGTCATACAGCCTTCACCCTTCTCCCTCTGGTTAAGCCTTTTGGGTTCAAGCAGCCGTGGGACCTGCTGATGGTTCCCTGAGAGCGGAGACAGACTCAAAGGGTATACATGCAGAGCAGTAAAGACAAGCCGTAGTTCAAGATAAGCTGTATCAGCTCCGGGGTCAGGTAACCAGCGTTCAGGTATCGTGCAACAAAGCTGTAGCCAGCGTTCAGGATCAGAAACAAGAATATAGAACACTAGGATCAACTAGACTACAGCAGGCACAGGTATGACCAGGTGTTCTGAGGCTTGATATAGGGCACAGTAGGAGAAACTGCCCCAAATTTAAAATGAGTCACTCCATTCAGGACAGCAGCTGCAGCCAGATCCATCTTGTGTGCGGCATGACTGCACGCGAGGCCGCAATCGGCCATTCAAGCCAGAAAATACGGGAGTGGGGAGGAGTGTCGGTAGCCGCCACAGGAGGACTCACCTGGCATGTACGACGGCAGACAAGTGACATAGACTATATGGACAAAAGTATTGTCTCCTTTGGCCAAGGGTCATGAAGCCAGAAAGCAGCGTCAACGACGTACAAGCAAAAGGTCTGGAACAACGATGAACTCAAGCCAAGGGTCAGAAAGCCAAAACTCATCCAAACAGAGTAATGGAGAAATAGGAAGTAAAAAGAATGTAGCTACTCGCTGAATAGCACAGTATTACTGAGCAACATCCTAGGGTCAGCAGAGGTCTTTATAGGGCACAGATCTGCCCCATCCCGAGCAGACACAGCTGCTGCCGTGTCCTCTGTTGCCATAGGGATGGGGACGTATCGAGAACTTCATGACCCATGGTTTTATCACTCTCTCTACGGGAGCAGTGCGTACAGAGGCAGTAGTACAGATCCCGCACAGAGCCCTGACCTCAACCCCATCAAACATCTTTGGGATGAAACTTTACAGTAGGCACTTTGCGTTCTGATAACCAACATTCTCCTAGCTGCATCCACCAAACCCAGCATTGTCCAGACTTCCAGATAAATTGTGATTCATCACTCCAGAGAATACATTTCTCCTTCTTTAGAATTCAGCGGCTTTATATCACTCACTACTTGGCATCACTCATAGCGATCTTTGGCTTGTGTGCAGCTGCTCGGCCATGAATATCCATTTCCTGGAGCTCCCGACACAGTGCTTGTGCTTCCAGGGCAGTTTGTAACACTGTGTTGCTACAAGGGGACAGGCAATATTTACATGCTTCAGCACTCAAAAGCCCGCTCTGAGTGTGTGTGTGGTCTACCACTTCATGGCTGAGCCGTTACTCCTAGACACTACTTCCTAACAGCAGCACTTCCAGTGGACGAGGGCAGAAATTTCATGAACCGACTTTTGGCAAAGGTGGCATCCTTTGTCCTGTTGAAGATCACTGAGCTCTTCAGAATGACCCATTCTACTGCTGATGTTTGTCTAGGGAGATGGCCGTCTGTCTGTCTAATTGTATACACCTGTTGGTAGTGGGTGCGGCTGAAACATCTAAAATCAATTAGCGTAGGTTATAATTCATGACTTGTTACCTCATCATGCTAGGTTTATGGAAATTATAGAACAGTTGAGCTTGTTCCATGACTAAAGCACTATATTGCATTTGTATGGAACGAATTCCACATTTGCCTTGATGACTTTAAATCCAGAAGTGATCAAGCAGATATTCCATGTAAGGCATCTGCATTTTGGATCAAGGCCCCAAAGTAATACTTTTTGCAATATACCAAAAGTAGGAATAGCCTCCAATACATCAGCCACTGACCAGGAGAGGCTGCGGGATCACAGCTGCAGAGGTCCTAACATATGGTAAAAATACATCTCTCCTTGAGATAATAGCTCCATGACACTATACAGTATGAAGGTCCAACCCCAGTGAGATTGTGCTGGAGAAAGCTTGGCTGACCCACTATAATCTGTAGGTAAGCAAGTGATATTTTTCAGACTCCTTACTCATCAAGATTACATTTAATTCCTGTTACGCCTGCATAATGAATAGTGAAATAAAAATTGCTTTAGTTAACAGACCCTTTTGTATGGCAACATGAAAAACATAAACCAATCCAGCATTATGGACAAATAAATCTGGTTCTACACACAAATAAACTAATGCAGGAGGTGTGTTGGTCATGGAGTAATATGTTGAATGCGACTTGTACCATGTACTTGCCAGGCTCAAAATATAATAGCAATATGGGGAGGGTAACTTGCTACTCTCAAAATTACCTGCACTGGTGGACGTGGTCTGTATTCCTAGAGTAAAACCAGTTCAGATGGACTTCCACAGAGGCAAATACAAGCATAGGAGCAGATATGTAGTCCTTCACAGAGGTCCCCTTTATCCCCTGGGTACTCCGTGCATTTACCCTATTTACTTTTACACCATGCTACATCTCTCATCCCAGCTATCATTACTGGGAATGGAAAGCGACATCAGCGTTATATTGAAATAACTGAATATCTTAACTTATCTGTAGTCATAAAAGGAAGCCTAGAGATGTCAAATTTTAAAGCCATGGGGAAAAAAAAAAATATATGGAAAGTATCAGAAAAATTGAAGGAAAAAAAAATTAAAATGCAGAGTGGAGTAGTTTCACAAAGTTAAAATTATTTATTACACTGGAAACGTGAAATGCAGTGTATATAAAAGTATCATACTTGAAATAAAAAGTACAGCTTATTCAGTAAATTAAAATTTGCTTTTTAAAATGTTATTTTTTGTTGCAAATGGAAGTTAAGCACATTTCATCCACACATAAGAACAGGTAGCCCCCCTTTCCTTCAAATGCAACAAAATCAGATTTACACACTAGCACTAATTGCAAACTTAGTGTTAAGTAACGGGCATTATTTGTGCCAGTCGGATGTGAATTGCATCTTTCATTAAGGTCTTCATGTAATATAGTTTTAATGTCGTGTCATAAACATTATCTATTATTGTAAAAGAAGATATTCCACTCTCCATTTTGTTCCAATTTTTCCCGAAAAAAAACCAAAAACAAAAACCCGTTTTCGCCCCAATTTTTCCATTTTCCCCCAGACCTTCCCATTTCTAAGGAAGCCTTTCTGCTTTAAACTTGAAACTGGCAGCTTTGTCCAGATGCTCTCCTGCATGCAGGTTAGGTGGATTTCTTATCAGAGACAATTAGAGAAAGATAAGCCTGGCTTCTAATTGCCAGATCATAAAAACAGGTGTTTCCATTCCCGTGGTCACAAAAAGGACAACTGGAAACACTGACCTTCGTTATCGGCAGACTCAGATAACATTTCAGTTGGAATTGGGGGCCACATTCTCCATAAAGCACAATCATTTACTTGTTAGTGGTCTGCTTTTAAGTGTCAACAGCACTAAGGTAACCGACCAAAAAGGGGCACCTTTGTTTTTGGGGGGGATGTAATTGGCATACCCGGGAACGGTACGGGTTTGACCCGGAGATCTCCAGGTGAAGCACCTCCGGGTTGCGGAAGTGGGGTCTAGACACGCCATGCTCCCTGCCCATTTCCCCTTTAAATGGGGGTGTTTCCCACCGCCCACCGACATCAGTGAGCTGTCCTGGCCACGTCCAGCAAGGGAAGGCTCCAGGTAGCCGGAGCTAAGAAGCTCCCAGGTATGAGGATTAGAGGTTTTGCTAAGGAACAAGGCTTCAGAAAGATATTTAATGCGACCTCTCTGTAATTATGGGACAGAGGTATCACTTAAAACTAAAATGAATTTACAAGGTCGTTATACAAAAAGGGTTTTTTCCTTTACGGTCAGAACTATTAAAATGAGGAATTTGCTGTCAGATCTGTTGGTTTGGTAATCTAGGTTTTATTATACTGTTCTTTACAAGGTAGAAGTAAATAGATGGCTTTTAGGTGACGGATAGAATTTTTACGCAGAAGTCTCAAGTTGCGCCATAGAATACAAAACAACCTATTAAAAATTGCCTTTATTTTATTGATTAAATAATTTACTCAGCAGCTATGTCTCTCTCCTCTCTGCTTGTACCGGTGCTGTACCCTAAATTGTCTGAATAGCGCCATCCATTAGTAACAATCATAAGGCGGGGATATAGGACAGATTAGCGGTAATGGCTTCTTGATTAGAATGCCCTTTTCCACTCTGAGATGCTTATCTCTGGAAAGATTACTTTAATTACTGGACGCATCCTCATCACCGCTCATAAAACTGCTATTGACCAGCTTTTTTCTCATATGGTTTTGTAACACAGTAACTGTGAGACTGATAAGTTTTGTGGTGGAAGAAGAGATAAGAACTGCAAATATACAGAACATTCACACAGAGTAATTCCCGGAATAAGACCGAAAACGGGCACACAAGGTTACACAACATAACAAAATGTTTGTTTTTTTATTTACTAAAACTAATTTAAAAAAAACACACCAATGTCTTACACGCATATATACAAACAGATATTAAAGTCCATAAACATTTGGACAGACACCATTTTCATAATTCTGGCTCTGTAGGGAAGAGAATGGATTTGAAATAAAGCAACCGAGATGATAAAGCAACCGTGATTGAAGTGCAGACTTTCAGCTTTAATGGAAGGGATTTAACAAAAATATTGTATGAACTGTTAAGAATTACACACAATTAAGAATGATCTTAATTTTTGGTTGAAAATCTTGAATTCTGAAACCCATGGACATTGCCACATTCTGTGGCGTTTCCTGCTTTTCCTGGTGTTTAATGCAGCCATCTTAAGCGGCTACTTAACTCTGGGTCTTTCTGCCTTCAGCAAGTAAAATGCATGATCAATTGGGTTGATGCCAGGGGGGCGACTAGGTAATTCTACTTATTTGCATTGAAGAGCTCTTATACTGTGAAAGCAATCAATTTTAGGTCAGTGTCCACCCGTACTGTAGAGTTCTGTCCTATCGGTTTTGTATCATTTGGCTGCAGCTGAGCCGATAGTATAACCCTTTACACTTCAGAGTTTGTATGGCTCCTTCTGCCTGCAGCTCCATCATCAATAAACACTAAGAAACCAGTTTATTTGGCAGCCATAAATGCCCACGCCATAATACTGCCTCCACCATGTTCTCCATCCTCCTCTCCTACCATCATTCTGGTATAGAATGATTTGAGGTTCATCTGTCATCTATTGTGATTGTATGGCAAATTCTAATCCGACTTTCCTCTTCTTGAGATTTACCAATGGTCTGCACCTTTCATGAAGCTTCGCCTGCTTGACCTCGACAATGATACACAGAGAATGCTCTTGACATGTCTAGATGTTGTGAAGGGATTTTTCTTCACCAAGGAAATAATTCCACTTTCACCGTCCTCTACAGCTGTCTTCTGTGGTGCTTTGTGGCTGCTGTGGATGGGCTCGTCAGTGGGTTCTTTTTTCAGAACGTACCAGATTGTTGATTTAATCACCCCTCACGTTTCCCCAATCTCTCTGATGTGTTTGTTTTTTTTGCCTAATGATGACCGACTTCACTTTCATTGACAGCTCTTTGGACCTCATATGGAGAGTTCAAAGAGAAAGCTTCCAAATGCAAATTCCACATTTGGAATCAACTCCAGACCGGTTAACTGCTTAATTGTTAATGAAATAAAGCAGAAACAGCACACACCTGGCCATGAAACAACCTCGCAGTCAATTGTCCAATTACTTTCTCTTGAAAAGGAGTTGTCTACATATAATAAGAGCTGCAATTCACCCAATTTGGAAGTAAATTCGCTCAACTCAAAACCTAAAGGCTGCACTTCAATCACATCTTGGTTTCTTCATTTCAGATCCATTGTGGTGGGGTACAGAGCCAAAGCCCCTGTCCATATATTTCTGGACGTGTACATAATTATATACTGACCATTCCATTGGTTTATTTCGTGTATTTTGGGAGGTGGGAGAGCTGTATATGTTTTACTTGCCTCTCTCATATAAACAAATCTTTATCGCCATGGAAATGCACAGCACACCCTTCAGACAACCCGTGGGTGCAATAGATAAGCCCTAAAAGAGGTGGAGGAATGTATATTTCATAACCGAGTTCTTTCCTACTATCAGGCGCCTCATCAAATTAAAAAAAAAAAAAAATGAATAGCAGCCAAAAGCCACTTAACCCTTCACTCCACTATGGGACTATGGCCCCTTATGATGGGAAGCATTTGATTGGTTAATTAAGTTCCCCAATACCCAGAGAGGGCCCGATCTATTCATACGGGGTCTATTTGCAAATGTTTGCACCCAGTCAAACATTTGCTTTTATTTGATTTGGGGTTTTTGTGTAGTACAGAAATAAACGCGCTACACAAATGCTGCAAGTAGCAGAGAAAGAGAAAAAGATGTAACCAGGAAACAAAGCTTGTTTTATCAGTTCTTTTATTACACCCAAAAATCCCAATAAACAAAAAAAAAAAAAAAAAAGATCAAAATCAGAATGAAGGAGAAGGAGCGGGGGCGTAACCCCATGATTCTTGTGCCCCCCCCAGTTCCTAAACTTAATAAAGTGATTACCTTCCACTAGACCTATCCTCATAGAAACGACATATGAAAGGTATATCAACACATGAACGAAGCACATAGCTAAAAGATTGTAAGCGCACAAGGACGTTGCATTCTACTTTATTTGTGCCATCATATATCAATCTTACGTTGTATTGTCCATTGCCTCCATGCACTTGTGTTGAAAGGGCTCCTATTGAGAGCACTTTCTTGTCATTTGATTGGCTCCTTGAAGCAGCCAATCAGAGGCAAGAAATATTCAGTCCATGAAAAAGGCCAGCTGCTGCAGCAGAGCTGCATCTTCTGTGTCAGGGAAGACTTACTTTTTAGCTTGGGAAGAATGCATATTAAAGTACAGAGTGTGGGGAGGGGGAGGGGCATCAGACGGTCCCTTTCGGATATTTACAGTCATTATCGGTTAGACGTCTCTGAATAATCATCTCTTTATAATACCGGGTTGTGATTTTGCACAGGTAAAATTATACTGACCCCAATATAAGACTTATTCTGGTTTCAAGATACATCGGAAGATTCTAACCAGCACCGGCTTAGCATCAAACGCCAAGTCAGCCGGAAAGGTTAATAAACATCCTTGTGGCCCCCAGAGGACACTTTTCCAAATGCAAAAGTGATGACAGTAGAGGCTGCATTCCGGGAATATATTACTGATTGTTTAGAACTGCAAACAAGAGCCTACAGGAGGCGGATCAAATAAACTACTTTATACTGAGCCCCAGAGACCGCAAAGCGGCCCAAAACTATAAGAAGAAAAATAGCAGGATTATTGTTCCAAAAATAACTAGAAGAATATTACGCGTCGGCCCAATAGGAAACGGAGCGTTAAGTTCAAATTGATACCATCTATCTGGCCAACATAGAAAAATTTGTAGAGCTACAAAAACCTTTAGTACCTCATAGGTCTCTTCTTCAGATGGAAGGGGATCCCATGTAGAGATATGGTATATGAAGGAGAGACCTCTGAGGTATTCAAAGTTTATGTAACTTTACAACTTTTTTCTGTGTTGGCCCCAACTTCAACCCAAGACTCCATTGTTCCAAGTCCCCCGGAGCCTCATAAAGCCCATCACAAAGTGTGGAAGCCGAGTCATGACCCAGCCCGGCAGAGCATTAGAGGGGCGCAGGGTCCGAAGCACAACGATTACTTGGCTCACAGATGAGCTGCGCTGCTGGGTGGCTGCCAGCGAGCTCTGTAAACAAGGTCATGCGTTTGGGAAAAGTGACACACAACATACAACATACAACACACGTGTCTGCAGGAGACACATCACGCGTGATGATACTGATGCTGTTGCTAAAGATACCGATCGCACCAGTATCGGCGATAAAGTAACGCAGATTCCCGACAGAGAGGAGCGGACACGCAGCAGCTCAGCAGCCCGTCCCCTGAGAATGGGGAGTAAATGCCAATGCGAGGGGAGGGGGCCCCTGGGGCCGTTACAGGGAGGAGGGTCCCAACCCGAGCCAGGGTCATATAACACGGGGACCTCTATCTCTATAAAGAGCGCAGACAACGGCCGTTCAGGGTGGGATGCAAAGGGGTCAATAAGTTGCATTATGACGTACCTCCCAGCAGCCGCCCGCTCCTGCCAGCGCAAGTCACCCGGTTCTCCGCGGCCACGCTGCTTATAGAGAAGTGATGGGTGACGTAGCCGGCGAGGCGGGGCTACAGACACACCCACCACAAGCAGAGGAGGTTAACCCTCCCCACGCCGTAATGCAAACTACTGTTCTCGCTACTCACCGCACGATGTCGGTTCATCTCAGGCAATGTGTTGTTTTTTTTTTCGTTTAATTTTTGTAACTCTGTATGAATTGGATCTAAAATAAACGTATGGCGATCCAAGCAGAATTATCCGGTATACAGAATTATCCGGTATACAGAATTATCCGGTTATACAGGACTGCGTCATACGTAGCTATAGGATTAATATGTTCTAAAGAAGAGTCCGTAAGTCACTGTCAGGATCCCAGACGTGGAGTTTCAACGGGAGTTAATGATCTCTGAGATCTTGAAAGTTTAGGTGACCGATCACTAAAAACCTAAAACTAACTTTTTTTTTGGGGGGGGGGGGGTGGTCCAATGTGAACAGCCAGCCACACAGGTAGGGAATCCCCTCTGCCAATGAGTATGTGGAAGGCAGAATGAATGGTTGGCATCTAACTGTATTTCCCCCTTTTGAACTTCTACACTAATATATAATAATAATATATATATATATAAATAGTTATATATGTTAGCGGAATGACAGTAACATGTTTCATTTCCATTTGTTCCGATAAACATATTACCGTATATATGCAGATCTGGAGGCGGCCATTGATGTGATGTTTTTGGTAACCTTCCATGCTCAAACACCACACTGAGTGGATTCTTTATGGCAGTGGTAACAAAGTCCTGCTTGTCCAATAAAATGCTTTCCTATATAGGCTTTCATTAGTAAGAGTGAAATGCTTGGGGATTAAGACTGAGCCATTCTTTTGATTACAGTTTAGTATATATATATATATATATATAATAATGAGTCAGACTAACGGGTTGGGTACGGTTGATTCGGTTATACTGCATTAGAGCTGCAATTTGAATTCACACAAGGCTTGTCACGGGCTCCTGTATACACGTATTTATAGGTTTCCCTACCACTGGATGGGGGAAAGGTTTAATTTGAAATAAAGCCTGAATGAAATGCCATTTATCGCTTCTCGTGGGTTGCTGTGAGAGAGGGAAGGCTTAGGGCGGGGATAGTGAATACCTGAGGTCACTATGGCGCTCCACGTCCGGACGCGGCGTCACCCCAAACGTAATGTGCATACCTGGGAACTCTCCCTTTGACCCCGAGATTGCCAGGTGAGCACCGCTTCTCCAGGTCAAGACCCGAATCCTCCGGGTCGCAGGAATGGTGTCTTGACACGCCCTGCTCCCTGCCCATTTTGCACCCCGCTTCCCACCGACGTCGTGGGGCCGCCTGCTGACATCAGTGGGCAGTCCTGGCCGTGTCCCCCAAGGGAAGGCTCAAAAGTATTTTTATTAACTTTATTTGCCTTCCCAGAATCCCCTGCAGTGGTGGCAGAACTACAATATTTCTGCGGAAAAGCACATTTTCTGGCTTGTGTGCTGGATGGAGATGGGTGTTAAATAATGCCTATTACCGAATTCTTCATGTAGAAGTTTTCCTTAACGTTTTATTTCCCACCATACATAATTTTATTTGTATTTTCATGAAATATTGGGATTTTGGAAAGACCTGTTCTGCTGTTAAATTAAGACAATATAGAACATTAGTTTAATTAGAGGAACAATTACTTTTCCTTTACGAAGGGGCGAGTTGACCTAAGGTGAAAGTGCCAAGTTTTTATCATGGATGTGCTCTTTCCTGACATGTCTTGCGACCTCAAACTTTGGCTCGCACTTTTTCCCTTGTGGAAACCCAACCCCAATGAACTTGGGTTAAGATTGTGACTAGTGAATTCACAGAGTTTGGGAGTTTGCCGTTTCAATTGCCGCACTTTACCAAGAGCTTGCCATGCTTTATCCATAATGTCGGTAGAAATAGCAGCTACCCATGGGCTATCTTCAATCTCTGAGGAAGGTAGCTCTGCTTGGTCATACCCAGGGCCGGAACGATGATGAGGAGGCAGCTCTGTCACTTTAAAGCCAGTGACCCGCGGATGCCGTTGGCTGGATATGCCCTGATGCACTTTTATGCTCACGGCGTGTGGTCGGCCCAAGCATCAGCCCATTCTCTCACCGCGGATCACTCATTATCACGTTAGGTGACGCTACCTCTGGTTAAGGTTGGGCCGGCCCATTTCAAAGAATTTTGGAGGGGCCCAGGGGCAGTTTTCCAGCCCACACCTGGTTTTCATGTAAAATAAGATCCAATTGTTGCTGGTATTACTGCATTGGGCCTGTGTCTTGGTTTCAAATAAATCTATTGTATGGCAGACCATGCCGGCACAGGCTTGAGGCTAAAGCAAGGTTAGTCCTCGGCTTATTTAAGCCATAGGAGTACAAACCAGTGTAGGACTAGCTTAAAGTTCTCACAGTCAGGATTTCAGCTCTTGCAATCACCCATACAGACGTCAGAAAGAACCAGCGGCCTTGCCAACCTCTACGTGAACGGCGTGTAAGGCGTGATCGGGTATTTTGCGCTTGCGTGGTACACGATGAAGCCAGAGGACATTGAACATGAGTTCAGTACATTTTCAGTACATACATTGTCATACCTGCTTGCTTTGTTTTCTTAGGAAGATTATGAAGGCAAATGAGCTGTTCCAGGACCGGGTGCATTTCGGGGTATGAATGGCAGTAAAGTGGTAATAATGGAGAAATCATGGCTGAAGAGTCCCGGGCATGCTCTACTTGTGCTTTATTTTAGCGTGTTAGCTCGTTTCAGGAGGGCCCCCGTAATCGTCGTTCTGCAAGTCCAAATTCTTATGCACCATCTCTTAGATCCTATTTACTGGTACAGGGCTGCGGCATATGCTAGAACCAGCAATCAATAATAACACACGATCGCATGCCAACGTATGCAAATCCTCCCTCTCTTCTCCCTGACCTACATGCACAGATGTTGACGAAACCATTCGTATGTACTTCATAGCAAAGAATTGGTTTTATCTCTAAACGTACATATTCAGATAGTTATTATTTATACATGATTTGAAGCAATATTCCATTCATGTGATCGAGCAATGTCAGGCTCTAATTACTTTTTGAAAACAAAAGAATCCAACAGATGTTAAGAAGCTAAGTTCATTTAATATACACACACACAGCCTTTTGTTTTTACTTACATTAAATACAGTGGTAGATCAGGGGTAGAAGTCCATTAGAATTAGAATTGAAGCTAGGTATTTGTTTCCTTAAACAAAACAAACAAAAAAACCCTAAAAAAAACACATTAAAAAAGTCTGGACATTCATTTTAAGAACTGCAATGTACTCTTCCAGCCATGTAACCAAGATACAGAATAGTGGAGGCCGGCAGCTTCTCTGCATCCGCTTAACTTTGTAATTGACGGAGAGACTGTTGTGGTACAAGTGCGCCTTTACAGACGTTAGCAGGACATTGAGTGCACACAGGACCAGTAGCAATGCTTTTAAATGCTATTTGTGGGGATGAAGCGTTAGTTTACTACCTAGACGTGATTAGCCATGTATTATACTCTATTGTTCTTATATCTGGCCCCACACACTGGACATGGACATGGATATTTCCATTTAAATTCCCATAAATAGCAATACTTGTGACGCTCTGCCAGTTTACACGGAGTGGACGGTGAAAACAAGACCCTTTTAGACAAACGCCTCAATCCATCTCACTCATTAAAAGGTATTATCACGCCCCGCAATGCCAATTGTATGGGTTTAACGACACGCTTGTAAGCTCAGCCCTGCCTTTTAATATCATGTGATCTGGTTAAATAGTTGGAGACTACAGCAATCTCATTGTAAATGGGTAACACAAGCATGATTAACTAGCAGACTATTCAAGTCCTAGGTGAAAAATGCAACTTCTAGGCAGAATCGTGTAGTGCGGCACAAAAGGTTGCATCATCATGAACATAATTGGGGAAAATGCACCGATGCGTGTTATGATCGCGTGTATTGTCAGTATAACATTTTATCTATTAATTGGTCATTGAGAGCTTGAAACCCGCAGAGCATCCTTATAATGCTGGGCAACTCACAGACTGACCTTCCATCTAATGCCTAAACCTCAGATACCATGTCAGCCCGTTGGTTCCATGTGCATTCTGGGATTTGTAGTTCACTGTAGCCATAGTGCAAGTGATCGCTTATTCATGTTTCTAGGAATTTGCAGTCCATTCATATCCAGAATTATTAGCCAACCGTAGACATCAGTCAGTGCAAGTAAAGTAACACAGGAAAGGCAGACCGAGGGTGGGGATGGCTAACACTACAGAAATTACCGTATTAATGCAGATATACTGTAGAAAAAAGTCAATATTTTCTCAATAAATGTATGCATGTTGGGAACCTAAAAGGCCACTCTGGAAGGATAGCCTACTAGACACGGCTGTTTTTGTAATATCCTTCTTACATTGCCTAATACATCGTATAGAAAACAGAAGGACAACTTTCCAGTCCAGCTTTGGAAGGAAGGCACAATTCAAGATTTAAAAAACAAAAAATCCAAAAGCAATTTATAAAGTCACCAAAATATTAAGAAAGCTCCACACACACACAGAAGAGACACACCGTTCCACTGGGGGTACGGGACAGACTAAAGTGAGTCTCAAGCCTTTGATATATTTTCTTTTATGTTGTGGCCCAAAAAAAAATGGATCTTAAGAACAATCTTAAAGATGGAAAAGTCCCAATACAATGTTTGCAGCAAGGCCAGAGAGCCAAATGAAAAATCTGAATCCTGGGATTAAAGTAACCTACCTGACTAAACCAAGTCCACATCTACCCACTGAACTAAAGTGCATACAGACCGACAATACGTACACAGCTTTCACTTGGGGGAGAATAGGAATAAAAATAATACAAGCGGGGAGGAAGAGACAAAAGTGATATTGTTTCATGATAGTAAGAACCTATTTGCATATGGAGGACTATTCCACGCCAGATCTATGTCCTAAAGGTGAGCATTATCCGTTCTCAGCTTTCTCCATAGGATTACTGGCACGCGGTGTAACCGAGAGCTACGTGTGCAGACAAAAACAACAAAAACACATACTTTCAGGAGAAATGACCCCTGCAAAACAAATGTAATGTCAAACGCTCTTCTGCCTTGTTCACAACAGTGTGCAGACACCACCTGAATACACAATTCAACCGGATCACACTTGATTGCAGAGATACAGGTTCCAGGTAAATGAATCTGTGATATGAGGATATTTACAGACTCGAAAGGACACAGACAGATGTATACTTTCTCTAAGGACACCTCCCCTGAGACAATACCCACAGTTAAATGTATTTCCGTATTAACAATACCCACAGTTGGAGTGTAACCAAAAGAAGCAACGCTGAAGCCTGATCACAAGAGTTATCAAAGACCTTCACCCACAATACTGTTACTGATTACTAAAGTGCCGCAAAACCATCGTATCCGTTTGAAATCACATCTATCACAAAACTAGAGAAGGAATGCATTTGATCTTTAATCGTTTTCCCACAAGATGGAAGCCTGGATGTTCCGAACCGGTAGGTGAAGATCTTACAGGAATCAAGTGGCTAATAAAACCGCTAGCTCCAAAAGTGGTGAGCAGAATACTGTAAAGTCATCAAAAGCACAGATAAACCTCTTGATGAACACAAGACGTGTATTTCATTTACATTGAGAGAATGAAGCTTTCAGCTTGAAAGAAAACTGAAGGGTGAGAATGGATGGATCATTTACCAGCTACTGCTGTCAAAGTCCAGGCACATGAAAAACCGACATTTGGTAGGGAAAATGTGTTTGGGTTTATGTGTGAACCTCGTCTGAAGTCTAAAGGCCTGAAAAAAAGAGGAAGAAACTGAAGGAAAGAGCAGACTATACATCAGATTAAAACAACGTTCAATAATAAAGTCACTATGCGCAGCTATAATACAGAGTATTAAGAGTTTGTTTGCTTCCTTTGTTTGCTTTCAATGTTTGCTCTGATTAGGAAGCAAGGTCCCCACGCGTTGCATTCCCGCGCCACCCAGAATAGCCTGTGTGTGTTTGGTGGAAGCATTAAAAAGAAAAAAAAGTGGGGGGAAAAAAGGAAAAAAAGGAAAAAAAAAAAAAGACGACAAGTAGAGTAAGCAAAGGACTGAGACAGTGTGGGGATGTGGAGGGGAAGGTTGGAGCTGGTTGTGTCCGTGTGTGCTGTTATCCAGTGGGTAGGAGGGAGGGAAGGAGAGGAGCGTGAAAGGGAAAGTCCAGGCAGAAGAGTGAGGTGCTTGAAGGGCGTTTAGTTGGATGTCTGGAGGACAGATGGGCAGGCGCAGAATAGAAGACTCTTATCTCGGCTCTCCCCCTCCTCTCTCTCTCTCTCTCTCTCATTCTCTATCCCTGCGCCTCTGTTAGTTGCTGCAACACTGGCTCTTATTCTGCTGTGACTGCTCATGAAGATCTACTCCTCGGTTCCGTCCGCTGGCCACACCAGTGTTCTGAGGCTCATTTTTTGGCAATTTCTTGGCTGTAAAAAAACAAAACAAACAAAAAACAACAAAATAAGAGTCAAATGACAAAGGGAAAAAAAGAAGAAGATTGACAAATTCAAACCCAAAGGAAAACGTTTACATCAGGTACTCCACATCCCCATTTTGCTTTGTGGAAGATACCCATGTAGCACAGGCGACTTTCATACAAGTTCCCCAACACCGGAGTCTACCAAGGGATTGAATAATTAGAGGTTACAACAAGAGACACTTCTGTGGCTGGTTTATCGCAAGGAGCGGCACTTTTACCCGTTGTGTAATATAGACAGAAAAACGCCTTCTAGACCGAAAACTCGTTAGAGGAGGGCCTGACCTTCTGTCCCTGTAAGTAATGTGTGTTACGCACTCACTACCTGTTATGTCCGGTTTACCCATTGTACAGAGCTGCACAATATCACGGTGCTATATAAAATCTATATTATTCCTATTATATTATGATCATCATGCCTTTACCTTTGTCGTACATTCAATAAACCACTTATTACAACGTAAACTGAGAGATTACAGACTTACAAGGCTTCCACAATGAAATTCCTCCCCGCTAGCCCTCGCACGTTTCATTTGCTTCGCTGATCTTTAACTAGTAAAGTAAGCTGTGAAAAGTTCCTCCGTCTGGCCATAAGTTTATTCACACCTTCAGTTATCAATAATAAAAGCGTGATATCCAGCAGAGGAAAGTACAAAGTGCTAAGTGCCGCAGGTTAGGAGAGTTCAACAATAAGGTTAAGACGCTCAAAGTCATTAACCCAGATCTAGGATGCATCCAGGTGTCGATGAACTATTTGTTAAGGTTTATTTTTGTATTTGTATATTCACTCAATGTAAGATAGTATTTATCTTTATAGGACACATAGCAATTATACAGAACATTCTTAGTGCATTAATACCAGGGCATTATCCGTATCATGCTTTATTTATCAACATTTGAAAGTTCTGATTACTTTCAAACAATCTCAGAACATAAAAGTACTACTCGGGTGAGTAACGTGCAGAACGCGTGGTTCACATTATCCAAAAGAGAAATGGGATACGTATTGTTTCTCCAGGACACATATATATTTTACATGCACCTGGCCAGCTCATGTAAAGGGCTGCCCCATGGTATGGGGGATGTATAAAATTCATTCCCTTCTCCAAGTTTATCCACAGGTTTGTTTTTTTTTGTTGGCGAAAATCAACAATAGGGATGTGTTATAGGTTAAACTTCATGAACCTATGATTTTATATCTCCATCTGTACTATTAATAGGAGTCCTGCCTCTTATCTGCTAAAACGCATAGGCTAGAGGTGATTGCCGGCAGCAGCCGAGGGCAATGAACTCCAAGTGGTTTAACGAGATCAGCAACGTCATTTAATTAGCCAACAATTAATTTTAAGAGGAGTGAAGGGATGAAAAACATATGTCCAGATCTCCAGAGTAGGTGAGAGGTATGAACTCAGAAAGTTACTCAATGGGAAATATTAACATTCTTTTACATCTGCCATTTACCGTACATAGAACCATTTAAAAGGTTGCGTGTGGTTCTTTCACTTTAACATCACAGAACTCGGCTGAGTGTTTCATTCAGTTTACAAAGGGCTTTATTCACTAAAGCAAGAGCAGGAGAGTAGTGGATTCCACCTCCTCATTTCAGTATTCATTGTGAAGGGTAAGGAAGAGATTGAATAGATTGCATTGATATAAATATGCATTATACAGGGCCAGCCAGTCTCTTTCTGCAGGAGAAGTTCAATGAGAATGGACCTACATAAGGAATAGTAAAATGAAACACAACTCCCCCCAACTATCCTATCGACTCTCCCTTTAGTGATTAGCCCCAAACGGGTGACGTTGTGTATACAGCCAGTTTTAATATCCGTTGTTAGAAGACATCCCTAATGTTTGTGTGCATTTCTTTTATCTTCCTGTAAAACACCCCTTTATCTCCTGTCACAGAAGATATGACCTCACCTATCGCAAGGAACAGGTCATTGACATTCATCGCAGTCTTGGCCGAGGTTTCCATAAACAGCAGACTGTTGTCATCTGCATACGCTTGGGCTTCCTGCAAACAAGCACAGGACAGAAAGCTGTCAATTCTCAACGTCCCTTCAGAAGGCAATCGATAAGCAATAAGAGAAGACAATACAATAGTGTGTGCATTGTTGTGTACTATCATGCATCTAGTGGTTACCATATAGACATCCATTGCTGATCGCACAAATCAGCGGAGCCCTTTTTGCCAATCAATGCGTGACCAGTGCAGGGGAGATCAGAGGTAAGAGAGCGAGAAACAAAGCCCCCCTCCCCACAAAGGGAAAAAGTAATTGGGGGGGGGAAACACTTATTTTTTAATTCAATAAACAAAAACTAAAAAATACAGTGAGCTGAGTGATGTTATTGTGACATAAGATGCATGAGAGACAACCCTAAAGAGATCTCTATTCAAAACGCAAAAAATAAAAAACGCATTGATAATAGTGAAAAAAACTAAAAACAAAATAAAAAAAGCCCCAACATCCCATTGCCCAGTACTATATGTTAGGAGTATAAACCCCTTCCTGTTCACTATCCCTAAGCCCCTGAAAGCTACAAGTATTAAAAATACTACCCCTGTAAGCAGATGATGCCGAGGAACATAAATTGGGCCCATCAGTGGCACCTACTGTGTAAAAGAAATTGTAAGCAAAATTTGAAAAAAGGGTGTTTCTTATTTTTATACACTAGCAGTCACTTTTTTTTGCTTGTTTCTATGGTTTTTCTGAAGAAAAAAAAAAAAGAAAAAAGGATGTATAATTTGCGTGGGTACATCAAACACGGAAAAGGGATGCTAAAAACCTTCGGTACTGAAGGGATTAATACACAAAAAAATGCAGCAAGTCTAGGAACATTAAAAAGGTTAAGGGGGTATGTCTGGCTACAGCTCAGACAGCAAACAACTCACTTCATACTCGACCATGCGCTTGTTTGTGAGGTCGGCCTTGTTACCGGCCAAGGCAATGACAATGCTGGGACTGGCTTGTCTCTGCAGCTCCTTAACCCATGTCTTGGCTCTAGCGAATGTCTCCTGTATGAAAAAGGCACAACAGGTTAAAGTGAAATCCTTGTGGTCACAGCTTAACACAGCAGCTTTCAAAACAAATTTCTCCTACTAAAACTACCAATATCCAGTTCTTTGTATCTCCCTCCATACACACAAGTTCCAGAGAAGAGGGTCTTAAGCTTGCTTCTCCCACGGACACTCACACACTATATGAATAAAAGTATTGGGACACCTGATCATTACACAAACGGGGACTGATATTGACTGTATATAGAATGTGATGTCCTAATATGTAGTTGGTCCCTCTTTGCAGCCATAACATCTTCCACTCCTCTGGGAAGGATTTCCACAAGATTTTGGAGAGTTTCTGTGGAATTTTCTGCCAGTGGAGTATTAGTGAGGTCAGACACTGATGTTGGATGAGAAGGTCTGGCTCACAATCTCGGTTCCAGTTAATCCCACAGGTGTTTGGTGGGGTTGAGGTCAGGGCTCTGTGTGGCCAGTCACATTCTTCCACACCAAACTCATCCAACCATGTCTTTATGGACCTTGCTTTGTGCACTGGGACGCAGTCATGGTGGAATAGAAAAGGGTCTTCCCCAAACTGTTCCCACAAAGTTGGAGGCAGAGCATTGTGCAAAATAAGAATGTTCACCTGTTCTTAAGATTTAAAGGTGGATGTAGGAAAGGCATAATTAAATGTGAAAACCAGATACTATTTACAGCTTAAGTATCAGTCCATACTAGATATTGAAAAGCAAGCTTCACTGTCCCTGGTGATAAATAAGATAAGCATATTGGGTCTACACCATCATTACTGGTGAAGAATAACATTATTTACATCAGAATTAAGCAAAAATTGCAGTTCTTACTAAACAGCCACAATAATAAATACGAAAAATGTCCACGAAAATAAACTAACCCTGGTTTCAACTACATAACAAAAATCTCCAGTCATATTAATCAGAATTTTTCCTTGACACGATTGCTGTGTAGATTTATTCTTGGTGGGACCTACTGTCAGATTACTAGCACCGAGTACATTTCTGGCAGTAACTCTCGAGTGTTCAGTGCTGATCACACCATTCTCTCCTAATTATCAGATCAGAGGCGCCTGCAGCTGCTCGCCTCCAATGGAGCAACGTCACTTTGTAGTCTATAGTGTTGTTCCTGTATTTGATCCGGCTTGATCCTGACTATCCTGAACTTCAGCTACCTGACCTCGGCATTGATATGGCTTATCTTGAACTCTGGGTACCTGACCTCGGCATTGATATGGCTTATGCTCAACTCAGACTTCCTCACTAAGGCTTGTCTTGACTACTCTGCGACTGTACTCGAGTCTACCCCCGGTCTCAGAGGATCCTCAGGAAGTCCCATGGTCGCCCATACCCAAAAGGCTCAACCCGAGGGGGACCCGGTTAAAGGGTGAAGAACTATTCCGAGACCGACGGGCTTTCTCTTGTGGGGACACCGTGTCCTACCCTGCAACAGCATCTCCCCTGCCAAGCATATTATTACTCTTTATATATATATATATATATATATATATATATATATATATATACTAATCCTAGTGTTTCTTCATGCAGGAAGTCTGCCCATTTTGCATCTCCCAATCTATGACAGACATCTATGATTAAGCATCTGAGGGTGCGAAACTTTCAGGTGCTGTTTTTATGCATTTGCAGAGTCTTACTGGATGAATAAATAAAGATTTTTTTTCTGTTATAATATGATGTAATAATTTATTCCTGGATGTGGAGGCAGAATGCTGGTCCCTCCATTTCATTTTTTTTTGCATAACACATAACTTTTTGGTAGCTTTTGGTAAAAGAGGGAATAATTGCATATATTTTTAGTCTTTAATCATGAAACATAACTTATTGCGTAAAGTTTCACGGTTAATATGCAGCCATTGGATCTCTCCTAATGCATTGATTTGTCTTTGTCGGTCTATTCTTGTCTCGTCATTCTGCTTCGAATATATATATGTATTGTAAGAAGCGCTGTGTAAATTGTTGGCGCTACATAAATAAAATAATTCACATTCAGCTGATTACATATGGACTGCTAATATCCACATTAAATTCATAGAACAGTTTAAATATACAAAACACTTTCATACAAAGGTTTCTGTTAATTATTAGAACCTCTGTCAAAACACTGCTTATTAGGTTTGATACTAAAAATGTATGATTTGTTGTGAATACAAACAACACAGACATGCATGGCATACAGCGAGATACAGCGAGATACAGCATGCTTCAGCATGGTCTCTCAAACTGCCTTCGCTTACAGCAGTGACACCTAGTGGCAATTTTAAAAACTGCATGAATATTTTTTGTTTCCAGTTTTAACAAAAAAAGTCGCACAAGTTTTAGTTCCTTTTTTCCCACAATTACTCTGATAAGTTTAAGATAAAATATTTTACCTGATTGGTGATATCATACACCACTATTGCAGCTTGTGCTCCTCGGTAATACATTGGTGCCAGACTGTGGTACCGCTCCTGTCCTGCAGTATCCCATATTTCAAATTTTACCGTCGTGTCATCCAAGCAAACAGACTGTGTGAGAAATGCAGCTGCCGAGAAGATCACAACAATAAATTCACTCAGATAATCAGATTTTTTAATAATACGTATAAGTATTGGCCATAAAACACAATAGTAAACACAACTAGAGTATTGCTTCCTGGACTATTTCATCACTTGGCAAAGTGAACATTTGGTTCCAGCCAACTATTAAAGTCACCCAACAAGAACCTATCGTACCAAAGTGATTGTATTTTTTGTTTTAAGAAAAAATATCCACTTTCTACAAACTTAAAAAGTCAATACATTAAAAACACCATCACTGAGTTTAAAACGTATATTGGGCATTGATAATGACAAGCTGGGAGAGGCCATCAAACCTAAACATCTAGTGAGGCTCAAAATCTATTATCAGTATGTTTAAATTACTAATTGCCAATTATCTTTAATGTTAGTAATTTTCTTACACTAATGGGCACAAATAAATGTTTTTCAAGCAAAATGTGTGCGAATACACTGGCCGGCAGCAGAGCGCTTACCACCGATTGTGCTCTCCTGGAACTCATGGAACTGTCCTTTCACAAAGCGCAATACCAGACTGGACTTGCCCACAGCCGATTCACCCAGCAGCACCAGCTTGAACTGGCAGATTTTACTGGCCTGTGATTGACCGTTTGGCCTAGCAGCGCCTCTCCCGGCCATATCCTGGAAACGAATTACAAGAAATGCTCCAGAGGACAGAACCTCCCAGGGCGGAACTGGCGTGAGGCAGCAGATTCAGCAAGAGAACCTGGGTAGAAGAAAACACAATATCATATTGCATTTATAAAAGGTGCCAAGAATGTACACAGCTCTTCTCACAATACATATATCCATTGGGTAGAACAAAACTAGAATTGACAGATAAGCTTACAAACTAGAGGATCTCGTGTTCACATTGTCGTAACTACACACAGCAAGCACCGTGAGCAAGTTGAGGGTAGGTGAAGCATGTCCTCCAAGAAAGATGTTTCGTATGGAAGACATTAAAAAGATGAAGACGCACCATGGTCAAGGGAAAGTCATGCTGATGAAACTTTTAGAGAAATGCAAGGGGTCAAGAACAAGTTCAGCAAGCAAAGTGTCAGACAAAGTAAGCAGGGTGCAGGCATTAGTAGCAGGAAGGAAGAGGTGGTTCTGCCTTATTACAGATCTCTGGCCAGGGCTCATCTAGAGTACTGTGTACAGTTCTGGAGACCTCATCTGCAGAAGATACTTTTTTTTTTATGCTCAGAGGATGGTTAGAAAAAAAATGGTGAAGGGTTTGCAAGATAAAAACTAACAAGAGAACAAAAGAAGATGTGATGGGAAGCGATTTCATGAAGGACGAGTGAGGATTTTATTTCAAAACAGAAGAAATGTTAGTCATAGTCTAAAACTAGAGGGTCCAACATGCGGCAAAGGCCTGAGTCTTTACATCAGGAAACATGGGGAGATTAGAATTTGCCAAACGGTTCTTATCAGCTGCCAAATTCTTGGTTTCTATGTATCCATTCCGAAGGAGGATAACGGGGATGGTGAGCTGGCGAGGACAGATTTAATGGAGTGGGAAGCTCATTGATGTAATATTTCCAAAGCAATGACAGCTCTATAAGATTTAAATGTTAAATACACCTCAATATTACCGATTGAGTCTGAGCTAGGCAGGAGGAAGAGGAAGAGACTATTAGTGCATTAGGTGCGGTATCCAAGCTATTTAAGGACTGGTAGCTATAGTACACTATAGGGGTTATTTATATTGGTGTGACAAACCCAAATTTCCATCAGTGACAGAAACGTGAGCTTGTGACAAGTTATAACATTAAAAACAAACAGAACGAGCAGGTCAGAGACATGTGCACCAACTCGCTAAACCTGTTGGGTTTCTGTATCGGTGCAGCCGAGTTATATTAAAGACATTTGACACAATCAGCAGTATTGTAACCGACATAAATGTCTAAAAGCACGGCTGCCTCAATATATCCCGGCAGCCAAGCCAACGTGCGGGATCATGGCCAGCGCGACTATATGGCAGTAGTCACCGAAGCTGCAAAAGTATGATCACATAAGCCATCGATGTGACTGCTTCAATAAAATGAAAGCTGCTTCTTTCCCTTTCCTGCATGAACATCTTGCCAGCTTGTTGTACGGGTCATGGTTCCAACCACCCTCGGCCAAGCGGAACAGTCACTTTAACTTTAATTCCTCTGCTGCTACAATTAAAAAGGTAGGAAGGGCTACAGGCGGCGAGGTTAATCTTCCACGTCCTGTGACCAGGTAAACATCACATGGCTAAAAGATTTTTGTTCCTAGGATTCTAATCTCGTTGCCCTCAAAGCCGAGGAATCTGTGACATTTTGGGCAAAATCAGCCACTTAGACACATATTTTTGCTATTTATGTGTGTTTTTATGTTGCACAAAACAGATAAGAATGAGGAATCCTTTAAGAAGATGCATGGTTGTGGTTGATCCTATATGTATAGTAAAGTAAATCCAGAGAGAAGGCACACGGAGTTAGCAGTAAGGATCCGGGAGAGAAAATGGTTACGTATAAAAGGTTAAAATGTTGTTACTTGCTGTTTGAATGTATACACCGTCACGCTATCTCACAGTTAAATGCAAAGTTATACAGATTTGTTCTAGTTTAAGACTTTTGCTATGCCAAAACAGTTACCGAGATGTACATAGTATAATTCCCCAATTAAGATAAAAATCCATAAATCCATTTAAAAATAGACAATCCCATACATCCATCGTATCGCTTAGCTTTCTTTAGGCATAATAGCGGTATCCAAACTGTCCCCCCAGAGACGGATAAGGGTCTGCTGGGCCATTCGCGATACGAATCTGAAGGCAGGTAAGAACCATTTGGCCCATCTAGTCTATATAGACTGTTCGTTCAACCCCTGAATTGGCCGGCTCACTCAAGTCCTATACTACATAATACATGTATATATATATATTTATCACATAAGGGATTTTTAACTCTTGAAAACCCCACAGCGGTGCTGAAGAAATAATGCAATGAGACGTTTGAATACTATTTCCGCATGTAATGATGTAAAGGAAAGGGTTCTTCCCATCTCCATGACAGCCGTTTCCTAAAATATTTGGATCTGGCACGGAAAACATGATGGATAGTTGAGTTTCAGCCCCAAAAACAGGAAACGTCTTATCAATCCTACCCAACGTCCAGATGTATAGATCACTGCGAGTCACATTCCACGCTGATAGCACAGAATGGACGGTATTCTGGGATTCACAGTCAACGAGGGGGATTTCACATAAAAAGTCATTCGGAGGTAGAACGGTGTAAATCGGCAGGGGGAATTCACTAGGATTTTTCTTTATACACAAAAGCCAAAAGGAACTACCAAGTATACAAAGTATAAAGAGCTTGGACGGTGCAGCAGAACACACTGATCCTGTTTGCAAAACAAAGTACATTCCACAGCGGAGTCCAGAAATTGCAGCCAATATAATAACATCATAACCCACTCCCTCTGTGACAGTGTTTCACCAGTGGGTTGGGACTGTAGAATACGAAGATTTCAAAGACAAATGCACAGACAGTATCTTAGCGCTGCATTGTTTGACTGCTGCCCCAGAGTTTAATGACTACACGCGTGACCGTGTTTGCCGTTTGATCACCCGTGCTCCAGTCCATACTTGCACTTTAAAGCCTCATGCAGCCGCACCAATGAAAAATGAAAACAGGAGCACTTTCTGAGCGAGGGTCACATTAGAGCGGCTGGTACGTGTGCCAAAGCCGTTCCTGAAACTGCCAAGTATACGCACACTACTGACACATACATCTCCTGCAATGCAAGTATCTGGGGGCACGGATGGAGCGCAACCGAAAGAGAAGTCTCAAATAAATAAATAAATAAATAAAACTTAAGTGCCAATTTTTTTCAGGCTAAAACATGGAAAGACAGGAAAAGTGCATAACTGTGTTGGGAGAGAGTTTGGATGTGCTGTCTCAGCAAACACACCCTCGCTCCTTTGGGCGGATGGGTCATAGTGCTGCCATCTAGTGGTGAATGACTGCAACAGACATTGTCATATTCACAGCTGCCAACCAGCACAGGAAATGGAATCATTTAGACATTCTAAATAAAATACATCATAACCCATCACTATGTTCTATGACAAGACAGGTTTCACATACTAGGATTGCAAACACAACACTCCATTTCCAATCACTCATCAGGCTTAGGTGCAGCACACCTCCCCCACCTTGGTCCAGTTTTACACCATCATCAGCTATGTGGAGCAGCCAATCAAAAGGAAAGCGCCACTACTAAATCTCGCGTGTGCATGAAGTGCTCCCATTGCTCCACCGGAGGGGGGGTCTCGTTAGACTAACCAGAACTTTTGAGTCACCCAGGGCAGGCCATTCTGGATCCACTTACTACTTGTGGAAGTCAGGGTTGCGGGACTATTTGATATATATACTTATACACACACACACACACACGTAATTAAAACCTCGTACAGTAACAATATATATTGTGTTTGTGTTGATATATATATATATATATATATACACACACACACAAACACACATACATATATATTAAAACTTCCCTCACAAAATGAAAGTATTGTTTAGTGTGATGTAATGTGTAATAGAGATTAAAGTGCCAAAACACTCTGACAAACCAAAAAAAACACGTATGCATGTGAGAAATAGCGAAACTGTGTGCGAAGAACACACACAGTAACCTCTGCCACAGATGAGGTTGGAAATATCTGCATGAACATTGGCAGAATGAGCGTGTGAATTAGCCGAAGGTTGTCCGCTTTTCAGAAACAAGCACTTTTTAGTCGGCGAGGGCCTTTAAAGATACAGCATTACATTTTAGAAAATTACAACAAACAAAGAAATTAAAAAAGTGCAGTATTCTAAGATTTGCATGAAAAGACCAAAGAGAGCTAAAAATCCCACTAACACGAGATATTTCCAAACTCCAGGCAAGTAAATGAATAGATTTTGAGGCGTGTTTATTTGCATTAGCGGTGTACAATTTATAATCAGAAACTGTTTTCTCTACTTGTCCTGGAAGTGCAAATATATAAGTTATAGCGAGTGTTCTGGACTTTCTTACTCCTAATCTAGACGGAGAAATGACCTGTAGAAAATAAATTTGTGTTATGACTTCAATTAACAGCGATAATACTTGAAAGAAGTACAAAGGAGAGCATCTGCCGGGGAAAAAAATCTGGAAAAGCCAGGAAATCGTGGCACACCATAAAGTTTGAGCGTTAGAATGACGGATGAGCCTCTCATTGCTCTTCAAAGACAAACGTCTTGCTACCTGGATGCGACTCGGGTAAATTTGGAAGCCTTCTCAAAAATGGGGGTTATGCTCCACTTTTCCAGCCCGCCAGCCATATTGGGAGTTTATAGCGACTGCCAACAGCACAGTAATACAGAGCTACAACTAACAATATAAATGCAGCCATTGCGTGGATCGAGTGACCGCGCAGTACGTCCCCGCGCCGCCCCGGGCTCCTTTCCGGTTTTATTTTTACTGTTTCAACTCCATAATATTAATGTCCATTCCTCCTTACAAGGGCCGCCAGGGACAGCAAGCCTTACTAATAATGGCGATGTCTTAACACCCTTTTCAGTCGAGTGTAGGCAGCATTTGCATTAAGATGATTTTGTGTAGCTGAGGGTGATGGGAGCCACACGATGCACATGTAAGGATTTAGAAATACAGGAGTAAGGGGGACGGGGGATAAAAGGCCTTACGTAAAGAAAATGAAGATTCTTATGGCCCGCCACGTTGCATATGTTTGTGCTTCTACTTCTTGGATCGCGGAGAGTTTATACACAGATGCGACTATTTACTGTCCTAGGCAGCTTTTTCAAATAATAACGCAATAATACTCCTCTCTAAGTAGTTTAATATACATTACTGAAAAAGGTGGCACAAAGTTAACATCTACTGCACAGAAAAAAACTAGGGCCAAGGTGGACACTATGTAGGTTTAAAGGGACCTCAGCTATACACACACACACACATATATATATAATAATATATATTATATATATATATTAAAGTGCATATGATGGCTGAAGTTAGTACTTACCTTCTTTTAATGAAGAATGAAGCGTAACACCCCTTCTGCGCTCCATGATTGCCATCAGTTCTGGCCAATCACGGAGCAGGAATGGCTCCCACTGCAAT
This sequence comes from Spea multiplicata, assembly GCA_009364415.1. Lineage (NCBI taxonomy): Eukaryota > Metazoa > Chordata > Amphibia > Anura > Pelobatidae > Spea > Spea multiplicata. Next base: position 137,996 of record VKOC01016169.1, read on the forward strand.
CAATGTGTGTGCCATATGCACATGCACCTGGGGGTCCCATAGAACCCTCCCGGAGAGTTTGGGCGAGCACATAGGTGCTGGAGAGTACTATTAGTTTGGGTTTCTTGCTTGCTTTTATGTCACTAGCAGCGTCCATAAAGCAACTTCTAGGACGCCGCTCTACGGTGATCTGTCAGGGTCTCAGCCCGCCAGGGACAGTAAGAAAGATGTTACCGGAATCAGAAAAGAAAGTTTCCTGAACTACACTGGAAAAAAAATCCCCTAAACTACGGAAGGAAGAATTACCAACAAAAGGTAAATACAAAAACAGACGCAAAAAAACCCCAAAGCATTCAGAACGATGATTTACTGCACGTCCCACAAGCTTTGCAAGTAATACCCCCTACAATTTAGATGTTATGATTTAGACACAAATGTTGCAAACTAACACCACATTACTCAGAACCACGTCGGGTATAACGAGTACTAAGCGGCAAAAACATATAGAATATGTAAATAATAATAAGGTGCCATCGTCAGGACACAAAACTATTCAGAATTAGAGATTCAATCCCAACCGTCACGTCAAAGTCTAGCGCAGAACGAAGCAAGCCATGGCATGTCAAACGTCCCGGCGCAGAACGATGACTCCGCCGGCGGAAATCTGATGTAGATGTAATAAAAAGCTGGGTGCCACAGCAGGGAGGTACGTGGATGTGTTAAATGTAATAAGTATATGAAAGCAATTAAAAAAGTTCACATAATGCCATCTTTACACAGTGCCACGAGATCCAAGGGAAAGGCTTAGGCGTTTTTGTTATAGCTCACGACGTACTTTCTGCCCAATATATTATTGAATACTTTTCCATTCATATCATAAGCGCTGTCACCATCACCAACGTGAACGCTTTCAACACAAAAGTCCGCAAACAATCACAGCGTGTCTTGGGGCTTCATGATGCCAACACCAGTATAGGCAATTTTATCCTATATTATATTCATCTAACCGCCATTGCCTAGAGTACAGTATAGTACAGACTACATGGAAACACGATTATCCATCCTGGCGTACCCCAGGCTTCAGTTTACAGGCCAGATTTTCAGGATCGCTCTAATTCTGTACTGTTGTTAATGCAAGGATTGTCAGCCATGAATGACATTTACTCATATAGCGCCGGCAGAGGCCGTAGCGCTGTTACAATCAGTGGAGCCATAGGCCATCGCCAGTGCGGATGCCAAATGTATATATAAACATTTAAAGAAAACACATATATGGCCCATAAGAAATCCCAAAGTCTACTAAATGCAAACACTGCACATCCTCATCAGTCTGCGTGTTCAGAATTATCATCATCATCTTTTATTTATATAGCGCAAGTACTTAGTGATCTGTTTAAAACATCCATCATGGTAATCTATCCCCTGACCATCACGTGATGTCTCTAACATATATGTTACCGGAACAGAACGTATATACCCCATTCTAACAATCCAGAGATATTACAGCAAACCTGCCACTGATCCTACACATGCACAGTAATATATATATATATATATATATATACATACATACAGCACGTATACAGGTATATAGTCAGTGCATATAATATATAATATATATATATATATATATAAAAAGAATTGTGCACAGTCACGAGCAATGTCCAGCCGACACAGAGGCACAAGCTGAGTTCAGATGAGGTGCAGAGTATATGTACAGCAGGCACACGGGGGGTGAGACGGGGTCTGGCACTTGAATGCCGGCTTATTAATAGGTAAGGGGGTCAGACACATATAGGAAGTTACCTGACACCGGGTGCCACCGTCTCCCAGTCCCCAAAAACACACAAAACCTCCCACTCTGCCTCAGATGTCGAACACTAACACTGCAGAGAGTCACCCAAACCCTGCGGCACAGCCGGAGGAGGTCCGAAGCTGACGAGATGAGAGCCAGCAAATCGGAACGCGAGAAAGGAAAATGACAGCCGATCTCCTTGGAGAACAACAGTCATATCCACCAATAGAAATTAAGTATACTTAACCACACACCGCCCATTTCAAGAGGCGTTTAGCGCTACTGTGACAAGGCAGGCCGAGCGCTGACATTTCAGTCTAGAAACCAATAGGAAGTTTGCGTTTTAATGATTAGCATGGATAATAGCCAATAGAAAAACGCAGACGATCTTCCTTTAGGCCGTGCCCGATCTGTTTTCAGGAAACGCCTGTGACAGGAGGAAGCAAATCATAAACAAAATAAGATGACCCAAAAGGGCGGGGCAATTGCCTTCGAATTATGGAAGGAAACGCCCTTATGGGACGCTGGCTGTTGCCGTAATGCTGGCGGCGACGGCTGGCATTAAAGTTACTCCGCTCAGGAAATGACGTCATTCAGAAATATAGAGTCGGCTTGGAGGTTCGCGATCCATGCATTTTAGTGTTTAACGGCGTTAATGTCCCGTTTTTCCTCTTCAATTTATACATTTTACGTCAACGGCTTCTTCTCCTTAAATTGAAGGCATAATACTTTTTTATTCATAAGCTTGATAGGAGTGAAAATGTTTAGTATATAGGCGGTGACGTAACTACAAGCCACAGAGACCTGGGGCGAAAAATGGCCAACTGCAGAATGTCCACAGTGCCATCTTTGCCCCAAACGACTTGTGAGTGTCACCTTTTAAACCCAAGCAGCTTATCAGTGCTATCCTAACCCCCACGCAGCCTGCCTGTGCCATCTTTACCCCCAAACAACTTGTCTGTGCCTTCTTTGCATTTACCCCCCCCAACATATACTCTCACACAGTCATTGATCACACACACTTATACGTAGGCATCCATGTTCCCACACACTTATGCATGCACATGCACGCTCACATGCAAACATACATACCTGGACCTGCTTACCCCTCACCTCTCCTGCCGCTTTCTGTCCAGCTGCCTGCACGCAGCCTCTATTTCACGGCAGGGTAACGTGACCTCAATACGTTCCTTACTCCCCGTGACAGGGACAAGTGATCGCAGTGGACGCCCTAGCCCCCTAGAGGCACAGGCCTCATTGGAGTTTATTCTATAAACGTATAGAGCACCGTGTTAGCCGTAAAAAGAAAAATCGTGTTTGGTAAAACTATACCTTTAGCTACCTGAAGTATAATAGATTGCAAGCTTTCCAGACAATTCAGGTCCCTTATTAAGGCATGCTTGTCCACATTACCTTACCTACTTAGGACAGCTGGCAACTATATCAAACATGAAAAAGATGAATCTTTATTAAACCTGCATATGGTAAATCATGGTTAATCATATTTATTTCACGGGTGGCCCTCTTCTAGGCCTACCAGGTACATTGGTTTCAGCACACCTCTAACTAAATTACTTCTTGTTTCCTTATCCCCCTAACTCTACTAATTCCTAAAGATGCCCCTACCACAACTAGAACTCTGCACTCTCTCTCGCTAAACAACTCTACTTCTCTACTCTCATATCCTCCCTTTCTTCCAACCCGCAACACCTTTTTTCTACCTTCATCACCTTTCTCTGTCCCTTCATGCCCACACCACAAACCTCTCTCACTGCTGAAGATCAAAACTATTAGACAATAAGATCACTACCTCTACTCATCCCACACTAACTGCCTTTTCCCCTACAACTGAAGAGCTTGCCACTCTTCTTTCTTCCACTCACTCAACAACCTGTCACCTTGACCCCATCACATCTTGCAAAGTCTCTATGTCCATCCCTTGCTCCATCCCTCACCCACCTATTTAATCAACCCATTTGACCTCCAGTATCATCTATATGCAGATGAGAACCAAATCTACCTGTCTTCTCCTGATCTCTCTCCATCTCTCATGTCCCGTATTACCAATTGCTTGTCTGCTATTTCTTCATGGATGTCACAACACTACCTGAAACTTAATCTTTCTAAAACTGAACTCATTATCTTCCCTCCCTCCATCTCCACTCCACTACCTGAATTCTCTATAACCATTAACAACACGACTATCTCTCCTACTAACCAGGCCCGATGCCTTGGAGTCATCCTTGACTGAAACCTCTCCTTCATCCCTCACATTCAGTCCCTCGCCAGATCCAGCCGCCTGCACCTAAAAAAACATCTCCCACATCTGCCCATTCCTCACCCAAGAATCCACAAACACTCATTCACTTATCATTTCCCCTCGTGACTACTGCAACACTCTTCTGGTTGGCATTCCACTGTCTCGACCTAAATGTCTCGACCTAAACTGTCCTAAATGCCACTGCTAGGCTCATCTTTGCTGTACGCTGCTCATTTTCTGCTTCCCCACTGGCTCCCTATTGCCTTTAGAATTAAATTTTAAATTCTGGTACTAACATATAAGGCCGTGCATACAATTCTGCGCTCATAAGCAAATACTCCCCTACTCGATCTTTACGTTATTCCCATGGGCTAAGGCTCTCCTCCTCACATATCGCCTCTTCCTTTTCCCATCTACAAGATTTCACTTGGGCTACCCCTTATCTCTGGAATCTACTCCCAAGGAACCTTCAGAGAAGCTGCACCATCTTAGCTGCTAGAACTTCTGTGTTATTGATACAACCACCACACTACCTCTCAGCTTTCTCTGTTCCTTATGTTTGTCACCTCAGTCCCTCAAGATTGTAAGCTTGCGAGCCAGGCTCTCTCCACCTAATAAATCAGTTTGTCTTAGTCTGTCAATTCTAGTCTTGTCATACCCCTAATATAAATGTAAGAAGTGCTGTGTAAGTTGTGTGTGCGATATAAATAAAAGATAATAATAGTAGAGATAAGTTAATAAGGAGGAATTATCAAAGAGGTCCCAGGAACAGGAACTTAAGGTACCGGTCTGTGTGGTATACAGACAGTTTTTAATATATGCTGCTCAACATAATAAAGGGAACACTTAAACAACACAATGTAACTCAAAGTCAATCACACTTCTGTGAAATCACACTGTCCACTCAGGAAGCAACACTGATGGACAATTTCACATGCTGTTGTGCAAATGGAACAGACAACAGGTGGAAATTATAGGCAATTAGCAAGACACCCCCAATAAAGCAGTGGTTCCGCAGGTTGTGACCACAGACCATTTCTCAGTTCCTATGTTTCCTGGCTGATGTTTTGGTCACTTTTGAGTGTTGGCGGTGCTTTCACTCTAGTGGTAGCATGAGACGGAGTCTACAACCCACACAAGTGGCTCAGGTAGTGCAGCTGATCCAGGATGGCACATCAATGCGAGCTGTGGCAAGAAGGTTTGCTGTGTCTGTCAGGATAGTGTCCAGAGCATGGAGGTGCTACCAGGAGACAGGCCAGTACATCAGGAGACGTGGAGGAGGCCGTAGGAGGGCAACAACCCAACAGCAGGACCGCTACCTCCGCCTTTTTGCAAGGAGGAACAGGAGGAGTGCTGCCAGAGCCCTGCAAAATGACCTCCAGCAGGCCACAAATGTGCATGTGTCCACTCAGAAACAATCTTCATGAGGGCCCAACGCCCACAGGTGGGGGTTGTGCTTACAGCCCAACACCGTGCAGGACGTTTGGCATTTGCCAGAGAACACCAAGATTGGCATATTTGCCACTGGCGCCCTGTGCTCTTCACAGATGAAAGCAGGTTCACACTGAGCACATGTGACAGACGTGACAGAGTCTGGAGACGCCGTGGAGAACGTTCTGCTGCCTGCAACATCCTCCAGCATGACCGGTTTGGCGGTGGGTCAGTAATGGTGTGGGGTGGCATTGCTTTGGGGGGCCGCACAGCCCTCCATGTGCTTGCCAGAGGTAGCCTGACTGCCATTAGGTACTGAGATGAGATCCTCAGACCCCTTATGAGACCATATGCTGGTGCGGTTGGCCCTGGGTTCCTCCTAATGCAAGACAATGCTAGACCTTATGTGGCTGGAGTGTGTCAGCAGTTACTGCAAGAGGAAGGCATTGATGCTATGGACTGGCCCGTCCGTTCCCCAGACCTGAATCCGATTGAGCACATCTGGGACATCATGTCTCGCTCCATCCACCAACGCCACGTTGCACCACAGACTGTCCAGGAGTTGGCAGATGCTTTAGTCCAGGTCTGGGAGGACATCCCTCAGGAGACCATCCGCAACCTCATCAGGAGCATGCCCAGGCTTTGTAGGGAGGTCATGCGGGCAAGTGGAGGCCACACACACTACTGAGCCTCATTTTGACTTGTTTTAAGGACATTACATCAAAGTTGGATCGGCCTGTAGTGTGGTTTTTCATTTTGATTTTGAGTGTGACTCCATATCCAGACCTCCATGGGTTGATAATTTTGATTTCCACTGAGAATTTTTATGTGATTTTCAACTATGTAAAGATGAAAACAAGGGTCATAACCAATTATTATGTTTACAAGATGCAATTTACATGCATAAGGTAGCAAAGAGCGAAAGGACAAGAGACGCAGAAAAAGGTAAACGTAATCTTTAAATTGTAGTTCATTAAGCATGCCGACTGGAGGTTTGCTAACGTCACAAGCTTCCCAGGTCAGGATAGGATGGGATGGTGAAACGCAACTCCCGCGCCCCTGAGGAGACCACGGAGCCCAGAGGAAGCAGCGCTGCACCTGGAGAATTCCAAGGCATGTACAGTATATGTCTTATTTAATTGGCATAGATATTTTAACTCATTAAAACATTCATGACGTTCCATGCCAGCATGAATAATGTATCCCAAAACTATATCACGACGGCATGGAACCTCATAAAGAAAGTAGCAGCGTGCTCTCCTGTGCTCTAGCCAGTGTAATAGACTAACTTGACACTGAGAAAACTCTCTGATCCTTGCTGTTATGCATAACCAGCCACCCCCACCTGCAAATAAAATCAATAAATCACAAAACACATACAAGAAAAATAAGAAAAAATAACCCTACATCCACATTTTATGTATATATTTTTTTTTAGAAATTGACTGGTGACTCCGTAGATTACAACTCCCATCAGCCAAGCTGATACCAGTAACGGGAGTTGTGGCCCACAAACGTGCACGAGAAAAGCAAAAAGGATAGCATTTTGAGCTGGTGGGCTGCTAAACTGTCCCAAACCAGACATAATCTTATGAAAATACAGGGTTTGTTCCATTTTGGGCCCCGTATCTTCCAAACCCCATACAAAGCCTGTCCATGTGGGATGTTTCTGTAATCTAGAGAAACAGCTGAATACTTTTTGGAGGGTTTTTCTGCAGTTACATGTAAAACACACTCCTGTGCAAACAATCCTAAGAAAGTTAGGAGTCCTAAAAAAAAAGGAGGAAGTGTAAAAATGCTGAAATGTTTCAGGTTTTTGGGCACGCAACACCTTGAGTAAGGAAGTGGTTATAAATCATCCCAATATATACAGAAATATTTTTTAAAAATAAAATATATTTTTAAAAAAAAATATTAAGGAGATTAAATTTCAATAAAAAAACAAAACATACATACATGTTTAAAGTATTTATTTTTATGAAAAAGGCCTTTCATGGAACACGGGGGACAAAGAATAATTTGGTTAAACCTAATCCTAATTGTTTTTAAAGTAGGAAGAATGGTGAAAATGCCCCTATTAGGAGAAAGAAGGATAATCCTAGAGCTTTGTGCTCACATGATTCCAAAGTCTGGTAAAAAAAACCTGCACACCGATTGTGTGTCAGGCGAAATGTAGCAATGGTGGTTTCTTTTCAGAGAAAAGCTGCACATTGAAGAATACAATGCAGTTAAAATTAACTACAGACGTTTTTCAGTAAGTGGAGCAAATGTGATACCTACAGACACGACTCCCTAGAAGAATCACGGTGACTTCTAGGACATTTGTTCTATTGCTGCTCTAAGAAAGTAGAGTTTATCTCAGTGTAAGTCTTCTGTAAATAGAGTTTCTTTCAGATTTCCAATTAAGAACATACAATGGTACCTTACTTTTACTGTTTTGTGCCTAAAATAAATACTTATTCAATCTAACACATATTTAAGCCAGAGGCACTATTTACAAGGTCAGGGAGCTGTAGCAAGGAACACAAGGGGAATGGCGACTTGTACATAGACAGATACCAGGGTTTGGCAACATTCAAGCACGTAATGAAGGGGTTAAATAGAGCTGTAGTTTTAAGGATTATGACTTCTTCACTGCTCTATCCTTCTAGGCTTTAAAAATATTGCCATCTGTGTAAAAGAGTGAGGTTGGGGTAAAAGAATATAAATATGCTTACCTGTGGTGCAAGGCATGTGTTTGGGTGTGTAAGTGGGGGTGTGTGTTAGTGACTGTGTTTTAGTGTGAGTGCCCCTCACCAGGTCAGGCTCTGAATCCAAGTCTGCAATGCCACCTTGTGACCGCAAGCTTGGCGTGTTGGGTGCCTTAGATGGTGCCTTCAATAATTTGTAGTAGTATCTGTGGCCGTGCCCAACCAACTTCTTCTATGTCTATAAATTGATGTTGATACTGCATAACTTATTTCATTAAATTACTTTTTTTACTAGCGATATGCTGTGATTTCATGCTCTGTTGAAGCCCCTGATTAATTTTTAGGTTAGTATTTGGATATGCCCTTCATGTCAACTGCAGTCCCCCAACCTTGATCTTATATGATTTGTCAAATTTTATTGGGATATATATATAATATGTAACTTTTCTGGCTTATCAGAACGTATTTTAAAAAAAGGTTTTTATATAAATATATTTGAAAGAGAAATAAAACTTGCTTCCTACTATGCAGCATAGCGTCAATGATCGAGGAGGAAAGGACCTTTTTTTCTTTACTGAAAACCAAAAAAAACACTGAACTGAGCATGTTCAGGGGTCCAGGACACACACACTCAGAACACTTGTTGGCAGCAATGGTTGTCAAGTGACGTAAGTGGAACCCAGAAGAATGGCGTTAACTCTTGCCGTCTCCCATCTCTTGCCGAACCTAAGAGGGAGAAGGTGGCTCACCAAAGACCGCGAGGCACGCTCAGTAAGACAGGCTGCCCCTAAAAAGACACTCCCTGGGAGCGTGTAGTGGGATCGGCTACATCCGGTTTTTCAGAGAACCCCCCCCCAAAAAAAAAAAAAGAAACAGGATGATGGTCTCACTCCTACCTACAGGTCATACCCACTGGGGAGGTCTCCCCAGGGGAGAGGGAGGTCTCTGTCTGTTCCGCTCTTCTTGCCCTAACTCAGATGAGAGGAGGCTATATTTCACCCGTGCTGTTAAGAATGACATGGTAGAAACACCAGCTAGGGAGTGCCTCTTACCAACTGGAGAGGCTGAGCCAAACCTAGATGCAAAAACTGTAAGAAAACCCAAAAAAACACAAGCAGCAGTGGAAGGTGTGGAGCGATTGCAGGGTGTTTTCCAGAGATGATGAGCCAGGGGTGTTTGCTTAGTTCATTAGTGCTTCAATATCTTCAGATGCAGTGAAGTCTCCTTATAGGTTTGCATTAGATCAGAAGCTGAATGAACTACTCAACTACCCCAACTTCTTCAACTTTGGAAAAAGCTCACAATTCCCTCCTATCGTATTACTAATCCGAAATCAGCCACTTGGCGGCAGTAAGCAAGTGTTTTGTGGAGGACTATTTGCTCAAGGATAAAGCTGATATTGTGGTGTTCTAAAGGAGCATTGCAGATGAAGTGAAAGGAACAGTAATAATAATAATAATAATAATATATAATAATTAACCTTAACCTTGTTAAACAATTAAAACATGACAACATTGCAAGAAGTTAAAAAATCCATATTTAAAAGCGTAACATCCAGAGCTAAAATAAAGAGCAGGCTTTTAACAGTTGAATTATTCTTTGTTAAAATATTTAGGAAGTTGAATTAAGTAAAATCTATAACACTCTTTATAAACGTGCCACTTCAAAAAAACTAAGTGACTGGCTTGCTGGACTTGGAATACACTTCCATGTGTGGTGCAGGGAAGGCTGTCATTCCTGAACACCATTGTCTGGCCCCTGAACAGGCCCCGTGTGCCCCCACTATGCAGTCAGTCCTGTCACACCTTGCAATGTGTGCAAGTAACCCGACACACAGCAATATGGGGGCATCCAGATGCAAATAAGCTCAATTTGTAGTTTATGTATCTGTATGCCAGTAGCCTGGAGACTCAAGTTATGGTAACACGGGCAATGCTTGGTGCAAATCACTAGTCTAGAGCATTGCAGCCAATTTGTAATTTCAGTTACATCGCATCTGCTTTCTTCAGATGAAGTTACAAGAGGATTTATAAGACGGTACAATTTTTCAGGGAGAAAGTACAATTCTCAGTGAAGCTGCTTTTAACGGGAAGATACATACTTAACTTTTTCAACAGCTGGAATTAGGTGTAAATTACACCTAAATGATTTCCCCCCCCCCCGGACAGACTAACGCATGGAACAGATTTAACTTAACTGCTTAACTAATCTGTGTGTGTGGGAGGGTGAAAGAACATGTATCACATTGGCGGAAAGAGACAGAGTACTCAGTATCACATGCAGCATCTTGCTATCCACTGTAAATAAATTACAATATAGTAAAATGATGCTGTTGTGGCACTGCCTTAAACAATGATAAGGCACGCTCTAATGAATGATGTTCTCAGTTTGAGTGCCCCATTCAAACACAGTCCTTCTGGTCATCCATGGCTTTGCAATCACATCACTGTAATGACGCCTCTTCCATCATTGTGGCTAATGCAGATGTGGGGCTGGTCTGGTCACGTCTCTGAAGAAAGGATGCGTCAAGGCAGCCTTAGCAGAGATTCGCTTGTTGGAGTCATACTGAAGCATTTGCTGAAAGAAGAACATAAAGAGTCTGTCAACAATATATAAAGATACCAGTATTAAGTCCAAATATTTTTTTTTTCTTTACCACCAAAAAAAAAAAGCACAATCATGGGCATGTATGGGTACAATGACACCATGGAGTCACACGACTCACTGACCAAGCAAAGCAACTTATAATAAAAATGCTTTTCAGTTGAAACAACTTGGTTTCAGCCAAGGATGTACATTAAGCAGTAACAACGGCACTGCACAGAGTATTTAACATGCTTGATGAAGCTATATAAACATATATTCAGCTCCTGATATTGTATCACAGCCTTGGATAAAAGATAAAATAAAATGTGGTTGCACAGTCACTACTCATGGGTTTCTTCTTCAGGGCTCTACGGATTAGGTTTTAACAGAGAAGTATACAACAGTATGAGAAAGTAACTTCTCCGTCTGTCTTCACACAAAATACATGGTTGTCTAAGGAATAGAAATTGTATAGGAAGACACCAATGCAAATCTAATGCTTACCATGCTAGTCTGACAAACTACACATTCTTATACATTTACACTTTTTAATTCCTTACTTGGGTTCTGAAGCAACAGCAAGTTTAAGGAGATGGGATACGTAATACATTAGGAAAGGAAAAATATAAATGAAAGGACAAGACACAGGCAAGGTTAAAGGAGTTTGTGTGTAAAGACACAGCACTCTGCATCACACACTTACAGCCAAAAGGTCTCTACCATCTTCATCTAGAGGAGGGACTACTTTGCTAAAGTCCTGTCGAGCCCACTTTGGAAAGGTTGATTTGTAATCTGGCATAGACGTCACTCCTGGCCATGACACCTCGTCAGGAGTACCCAGAGTCCGGAAGATACGAAAAAGCTGGTCGATTTCAGAGTCTCCTGGGAACAGGGCTCTCCTTGTAATCTGAAACAAAAAGATTCAAACTCAGAAGCTAAATGGAAAGAGAGAGGAATAAAAAATTGCAAACTGCACGTATATTTGGGACCTTAAAAGAAAAAAAAGAACAAGAAAACTAGCATAAGTATTACTTTTGGATATGTTCTAACTATCATGTATGTATTTAAATATAGGATGCACTAAAAAAAAATTAGTTCTTTTAAACAAGATGGGTTACAAGGTCCCTCTAGCTAACAAAAGTCAAATACTGCTGATTATCACAAGGGCGTCCTACATCACCAGAAGCGCAATACACTCTATTGTAGCTAGATTCTGCCCTCAAGCTTCACATTCCTTTATCAGCAGAGCTTATGCAGAATGAAAGCCACTTCACAGCCTGCACAAGTCCAATCCATCCTTACACCCCTCTGGGAGAGGAAACGGCCTTGGAATCAGACGCACATCCAAGTCACAAGCAGCAAAACAAGGGTCTTATTCTCTGATGGGGTCACACAGCAGCAGACAGATGCTCCCAACCTCAACTCTTGATAAACCGTTAACAAAATCTTATCAACTTCCAGGGAAAGTTAAAATCAGCAGACTAAGCGGGGTATACACTTACATTTGCTCTTATGGCTAAGGTATGGATGTCTGCTATCTTTAATTAGGGAATGTTAAGCAAAAACAAAGAATTCTATATTAATAAAAATACCATTTCTGCAAAAATGCAACCCAGACTCCAGATGTCCACAGCAGTGGAGTAGTATTTACAGCCGAGAAGGATCTCAGGAGCTCGATACCACAGGGTAACAACCTGCAAAGGGAAAGCATAAGGTAATAAGGAAACAAAAAGGTAAACATTTGAAAAAGACTGAATATGAGTTTTAGGAAGGAAAATAATCTTAACCCACTACAATCATTAACGATTGAGGCAAAAGTCAGGAATTGGCCCTTAACATACCATGGTGTAAGTAGATAATTTATTTGGCCTGCATAACTAAGTATAATATATATATATAATATATATATATATATATATATAATATATACACACACACACACACATATACACATATTATACTGTTAAATGGTTGACTGGAAGCCCTCTTACTTTTCTTGTACCCATGGGGATCAAATTAAAGCATCACAAATTAAGCACCTGCAAGTAAATGTTTTAAGAGAAGTGGCTACCTCAGCCTGTTTGCAGCCCATGAGGTAGCTCAACGACCCTTTTACAAAAGAACAAAAACTGAAATTTACCAAGAAAGGCCTACTTCAGTCACACTCACCTCATGGGTATAAGTTCTCACGGGGACACCAAAGGCACGTGCCAGCCCAAAATCTGCAAGTTTGATGGCTCCATCAGCATTGATAAGTAGGTTCTGTGGCTTGAGGTCCCTGTGTAAAACTCGATGAGAGTGACAGAACGCCAATCCTTGCAGTAATTGGTAAAGGTAACTCTGAAGAGGGACAGGAAGAAGAAAATGAATTTTGTTCTCCATTGCAATCGACGAATGTCCAGGAGTGAGATACGACAACTAAATAGACAGAATAGATTAAAACAACTCACCTTAACAAGAGCCAAGGGGATGCCAGTGATATTAGAGCCATCCATAAATTTCTTCAAATCCTGATTGAGGAATTCAAAGACAAGGTACAACTTGTTCTCTGTATGAATAACATCAAGAAGCCTGGGATAGCAAAAGAAATGGAGTGAGAATAACTCAGCAGTGGAAAAAAATAAAGCCGCATGTGTCGGACAAAATGTAACAATTATATTTACAAAATGTTACTTGTGAAACAGGAGTGTAGCAATAATTCTTGTTTACTTGTATAATAAAAGCCTTGCTGAGATGTGACCTAGCAGAAAGATCCCTGGCAGTTGAAAGAGAGCTGGGCATTCCCTGTCGTTAAGGAATTGACTCTCATGTGGCAGCAATGCTTGGACCAGCTGGGGCTTAGCGAACAGGACGGTCGGTATAGAACAGCCTTGAAGCAACGCCACTTACTTGACAATATTGGGATGGTTCAATTCTTTGAGAAGAGATATTTCCCTGATAGCTGTGCTCGGTACCCCTTCTGTCTCCCTGGGAAGCAAAAGAGCATTTTAATTATAGGATAGTTTAAGCTTAACGAATATACTACATTTATTTTTAAACATTAATATTATACAGCACTGGAGCAAGTAGTTACATCAATTCACTTATATAATAACTTGAGAAATATATATTTCAAAATAATTTTAAATATTTAAAAATAAAGTGTCTCAGATGGCGTTTCTTTATGTTAACAGCAGCGATTGTATAATCTTATCACACACGGGACATGGAGGAGAAGACATCCCCTCACTTCTTCTTTCAGAGGGAAAGCCTGTCCCATCACTCTGTACCATAGCGATGGTGTCCAGGAACACACATGGAGGTGCAGCATTGCTGATGATTGCAACCTAATGTGCTGTAAAAAGCACACTGTATAGTTTGCCAGGAGCGCCTGCTGTTGGGGAGGGAGAACGTTTCTGTCCAAGACTCTTGCAGGCTCATCCACTAAGTGGCTACTCTTAAGGACGACTCTCCTAGTCCACTCACCTTTTCAACCCTTAAATTCACCCTTCTCCCCACACCCTCATTCCCTAGGTATATTCCTAATGTGTCAATCCAACCTGTATGTCATTCATTTTGGTTCATGTTGCCTATGTTACAGTATGCATGTCAGCATATAGAATGTGTGCGTATTAGTCTATACAGTATGGTATGGCTCGACAAATCCCAGGCGCCAGGTCGCCATGGCGACAGAGAATTTTGTCCTGGCGCCTAGGTGTTTGTCAGCCTGTTCCACCAAAAATTGCCAGCACAGCCACTCCGAGCCCGCCCCTGAGCCCGTGATCACTTCCACAGAGTGATCCTGTAGGCTGAAAACGTGGTTGCTGGAAAACCAGCAATTGCGTTTTCAGCTGCCACAGGCATCTTCAGGGAAGGTGGTTGTGTGTTGATTGGGTCCCCACACAAGTGTGACCCAACACCCCCCTGCTGCCTGATCGCTCCATGAGAGCGACAGTGCAGGGTTAACCCCTTCAATGCCACAATTGTGTGTGACACATTCGTGGCATTACAGGGGTTAACATTTTTCCCCACAAGCTTGTGGGGACTAAATATCAGTCAATGCTGCGCTCCAATGAAACATCAGCATTGAAAGTTAAAAAATAATAAATAATAATAATAATAATAATAAAACAAAACAGCTCTGACCTGAAAGTCCAGGGTGCTTCCAGGTCAAACGCTTTTTAGCTGGCGCCTAGATTCACAACAAATTTGTCAAGCCCTGTATTAGAGAGTGTGTAAAAGTACATTAGCATATGGCAGGGGCATCCAACCTGCAGCCCTCCAGCTGCTGCAGGACTACATCTCCCATCCTCCTCAGCCAGCCCCTTAGCTGAAAGAGCATTATGGGAGATATAGTCCTGCAGTAGCTGGAGGGTCGCAGGTTGGATGCCCCTGACATATGGCAAGACTCGTCCAGTCCCGGGTAGCAGGTTCTGTAAATCATTAGCCGTCACCTGAACCCCTGGCTACAAGGAGCGCCGAGGCGGGTGCCGGGGTTATGCGGGCTCATGGTCCAGAGAGGAAGCAGCAGGTAACTTGCATGCAGTGCAGAGAGGTCTCCACGGGGTAAAAAAAAAAGAGCAGAGCATGTATGAGTGGGTACTGATCTATAAGAGGATTATGTATTTATAAGCACTAATATATTTGGCAGCACAGCATATGAGTTTAAACAAGTCCAGGTACAATATATAATAAATGATTTATTAAAATAGTGTACCTGCCAAAGAATAAATAAAAGGCACAAGAGGAATAATCATTAAACATACAAGCTCGAGTCTTTATGGTGTAAAATACCCCTTGTCATGAAGGTGTAACTGTTTGGCTGGCACCTAGATCCGTACCAAATTTGTCAACCTCTGTACTTAACGCGTCTTTAAGTGCTGGGATCCACCTAAAATATTTCAGCAAAATGTTTTAAGCCACCATCTCATGTGAAGGAGGCGAGCAAACCAAAGTTATTTTCACAAAGCCTCATGTGACCCCCCGGCACAGATCTGTGTTTGGAAGGAAGCGATTCAGTTCAGAATGTCAGGGAGAAGAACAAAGATATATCACAAACTAAAACCTCAGTCCCATGAAGAAGTTTCAACACGAACCCCCCAAATATATCCTTCCGGCTTCACTGCCTATTACATTCTCCAACCCATGCCTTCATATGAGCAACCTAATAAAAGGGCAGTCTAGGGCCCAAACTGCCCGCCCGTGTATATATTAAGTGCATTAAAAGAACCCCCCTGAAAGGGAGTATCTATGTGCACACACAGCCATGCGGTTCATGCACTTGACAGAATAATTCTTCACAACGCCGGTGGAGAAACAGATCAAATGTACAGAGAGGATACTGATGAACGTCTAAGCATTCGTACGCAAACAAAAACAGAAAACCCCGCTGATGTTTAGAATTGCATTTTATTTAAATAAGAGTGGTTTGGGGATACAAACATCTCTCCTCATCCTTTATGCATAGATTGTGCCAGTTTGGCGACTTACATTGAGCTTGCAAGATACCTGCTGAAGACCCCTTGGTTATTAGACAAAATAAGGTTTTTTTTCAACAGATCCAAATCATAACATTTCACGCAGCATAATAGAGAACTTAAAATAGCATTCATTCATTTTGCGACTAATATGACCATTAACACAAATGGAAAGTTTAAATAGAAAACATTAGACAGTTTGATAAATACATCTCAATCCTTGATTGTGTTGGGAGACATCTTCTACCTAGGAGGCCGGGGCAATAATTGTAGTTTTTCTATAATTAGGGGGACAACCATATAAACAACACAGCAGCCAGCAGCATCCCGCCAGCAAGAATGTATTAGTCCCGCTGGTTGATAAACTGCAGCTTGGCCTCTGTCACAATGTGAAGCAAAGGAAGCCTATATGTTTAAAGCCCTGGAATTCAAAGTAACATTCAGATAAAATGAAATCTTCATAAAAATTACAATAAAACCGCAAGGGTTTTTCAGAATCACGTAACAAATTTATCTATTTAAGGGACCCTTTCTTCAAAGACACTGAATTTAAAAAAAACAAACACATACATTTATCAGCCATAACATTACAGCCACTTGCCTATTATGCAACGCCCTCTTTTGCTGCCAAAACAGCCGGACCCATTGAAGCATGGACTCCACTAGATCTCTGCACCAATACATTAGCAGGAGATCCTTTTAGCCCTGTAAGTTGCGAGGTGGGGCCTCCATGGATGCATCCTGGTGCCGTGTGTTCTCCAGGTAAGAGATGAACCCGGCAGTCCCCGTGATGTAAAAGAAAACGCGATTCATCAGACCAGGCCACCTTCCTCCATCGCTCCGTGGTCCAACTCTTTTGCTCTCATGCCCATTGTAGGGGCTTTCGGCAGTGGACAGGGGTCAGCATGGGCACCCTGACTGATCTGTGGCTACACAGCCCCATACGCAACAAACTGTGTGTTCTGACACCTTTCTGTCAGAACATTAACTTTTTCAGTAGTTTGTGCTACAGTAGCTCGTCTGTTGGATTTGACCACCCAGGCCAGCCTTCAACCCCCACGTGCATCAATGAGCCTTGGCCGTCCATGACCCTGTTGCCGGCTCATCGCTTTTCCTTCCTTGGACCACTTTTGATAGATACTGACCACTACAGACCAGGAAAACCCCACAACAGCCGCGGTTTTGGAGACACTTTGACCCAGTCGTCTAGCCGGCACAATTCGGCCCTTGTCAAAGTCACTGCTTGCGCATTTTTCCTGCTACCAACACATCAACTTGGAGGACAAAATGTTCCCTTGCTGCCTAATACATCCCACCAACTGACAGGCGCCATGATGCCAAGATTATCAGTGTTATTCACTTCACCTGTCACAATGATATGGCTGACGGGTGTACATATAGTAAATCTCTAGTCTTGCCCAGCTTACTTGAGAAGCAAATATCATGTTGAAGTAACATTAAAGCCTGTTTATGTGCACACTCATGACGCGCTGAGCCTTCGTCTGTGCATTTGTTATTAAGGGTCCCGGTGGAGCCCAGCTCGTGTACCTGTTGGGGGGGGGGGGGGGTTTTGGTGCTCCTGACCACCTCTATTGTTACAAGGAACGTAGACATTATTTAGCACCTTGTTCACTGCACCAATGTATCTGGAAGTGGCCATCAGCTTATGACTTGTGGGAATTTACTTTTGCACCATTTAGGGGTGGACGGGTTCCAATAGGTTTTAATAGGTAAATAAAAATGCTTTCCTTTTCAGCAGCAAAAGCGAACTTGCTAGTTTTCCAAGGAGGGAATCCACATTTACCCGGCTGATTTTAATACTTTTATAATTAAAACATAGCTTTCCTAGTACTGTTCTATGCCCAAACACATTCAGTGGTGTCAAATTGTCACAAGTTTTGTCAAGTAACACAAAGTTAATTGCCCTGTGACCAATATAATGCACAATGAATACATTCTTACAAATATTTCTAATCCACGCTATGTAGACATAACATATTGTCCTGCCTGCGCTTTTAAGGCTGGGGGGGGGGCAGAATTGAGAGAACATGAAGAAATAACGTACGTCTGACAACTTTATCAGTAAGCAGCAGTAAAGGGTGTTTTCAGGTACAATCTGTGAACACCGTGTTACATACGGGAATGTCCTGTGTTGCATACCTCAATAACGTCATCTCTAATGTCTCTCAATAAGGATTTCTCTGAATTTGTAACCATTGTGTCCACTGCAATGCAGCAACTTAAAGGGACAGCCTTATAAAAGATGATATTACATTCTCTGTGAGCAACCACAAAAAATAAAATACAAAAAGAAGCTGCAACTCTGCAGTTGCTCTGCTCCTCTGTACTCCAACAATTATGCCGTTTCTGTGCGCGGGGGACTGAACAGAGCTCTGTCCGCAGCATTCCCTGGGTCAGCCAAACATCTCCTGCACTGAAAATAGCTGGGGTTAGACAATGGGGCAAATGCAGAATCCCACCCATTCATTCATTCGCCAAAAGAGGGGCAATGGAAACAAAGGGATCTGTTATTCATCGTAAGTGAATTTGGTGGCTATAGGATTGCTACAGTTTCCTTGCAGGTGCATCTGTCCCATTTAAGATACACAGATCAGGTCTCTGAGCAGCTACACTTCTACACGATTACAGTTGTAGTCACAGCACGTTAAAGCGCACCTGTCGGCTCTCGTACACACAGCACATCCCATCACCATGTGAGCGCGACCGTCTAATGAATGGGTACAAAACATAAGGCGCATATGTAGGCACTTATTGTGAACAAGTTTAATGTGCAGATGTAAGCAATTCCGCGTGGTTAACAAGCAGAACATCCAGACAAGAAGTACATGCCATTGGTTACTATGGAGATAAGATCACTTTTATAAACTTTCCACCAGAATGCTCCTTTACTGACCAAAGCAAGCAGTAATTCCCCTCAGCCGATGCACATAACACTAGGGCAAGGCGGGCACTCTCATCTAGGGGACTCCCCTACTCCGGTGAGGATATCTGTGAAACAAGCTGGAGTGCTGACGTCATCACAAAGATGGGGCTTAGGCACTGACAATATCACTTCTTACAGACACTCTATGCGGCCACAGCTCAGCAGTTCTATATGGCTCGGTATGTATGTCTAGCGCAAAACCCAGTTCACCTTACGCATAAACCTATTACACACATGAATTTTAAACCATTACAGCTTTATAAAATGCACAGAAAGCGAACACTGTGGTTGCGTTTTGCTTCGTACTCGATTTTAACCCTTTAGTCCCCTAAAGCCGAAGCAAAACATGAGAACAAAAATGAAGAAAAAAAATAATTCACCCCTTTAAATCCTATACTCTAATGCTGAATAGGGCGACAGCCCACGCGTGACGGGAGAATCTGTGCCACGTATTTGTGTGACTAAAAATGCGAACAGAACTTACGTGTCCAGGCGGATCTTCTTCAGAGCTACTACCTCCCCGGTCTCCCGGTTCCGAGCTTTGTACACCACACCATAAGTTCCCTCCCCAATCTTTTCCACCTTCTGGAAGTTTTCCATGGCGGGTGTTGTGGATAAGTTGGGCCTCGTGTCCCCCCCGAGCTTGTTGCGTATTTCGGACACTAAAGGGTCTCTAACTTCCGGGACCCTTACAATGCTACCTCCCGAAAAAAATTCCCGCCACCGCTTGACCACGCCCCCTGTACGGTCGATTGGTCGGAACTTGTCCTTGTAGTAAACCCTGTGTGATGTCAGAAAACGTTTGCGCCGTTCGGTGCTCCACCGGTTTCAAAGGAGTTGTGTAAAGTCCCGTGTAACTGTGAGGCACGGGGCTGATTTACCTCAGAAACACACACACTAGATACTGAGCTGTGTATAAAACCGAGCCTTTAAATGAATATACACAGGTACCGAATTCTTAACCTGTAACATTAAAATGCACCTGTCATCAAAAACATGTCTATGGCGAACAATTTGATAGCAAATGTATATTCATGGGACACAATTGCATTAGAGTGCAAGCTTTAATGACCACTTAAGGCACATTATACAGTTGGAAGTAGAATTGCTCCTAAAGATATATATATATATTTGCAGGGCTCTCTCCACCTAATGTATTGGTTTGTCTTAATCTGTCGATTCTTGTCTTGTCATGCCCCTTTAATGTATGGATTGTATTAAGCGCTGCGTAAACTGTTGGCGCTATAAAAGTAAAAGATAATAATAATATATATTTATATATATACATACAGTCACATTAAGACACAGTACTGAAACTATACAGGCAGCTCACTGAAAACATGGCATCCAGTAAGTAGGGAATAGTTGCCATGACCAGGCCAGGGATGGGAATGGTTCATGGCGGCCATTTTTTAAGTTACTGGACTCTTTCAGTGATAAGCACAATCCATTTTTTATTGAAAATAATACTAAATAGTTCCCATATGTTAAAATGTGTTCAAATGGGTCACTCTATTCCCATAACAAAGGACAGAACAGAAGTAGTAATGATTAGATACACAGATATATGCTTCAAACACACACACACACACACATGCATATTCACATGCGCCCTTACAGACACACTTGGCCCACCATATAAGCTTTCTTTCAGACACTTTCAAAACAAGTTCTTTTTTTGCTGTCTCCTCTCTTTTTCTCCTCACAATTTTCGTCACTTCCTTGTGGTCCTGTGGTGGGAGTGTGAGCTGTGTTCCTTTATACTTTGACTTTAGGGCTGCCTTGCCTTGCACGTGGCTTTAACGCTGAGTGCTGGGATATGACATCATATTCCAGCGCTTATTATGAACATGAGGGAGCACTGAAATGAAGATCCGTAGCAAGAGACCTCACACTTCCTTCATTTTGAGCGGGTTAGAAGGAGGTCTTCTAACTGACCCTGTTTCTCCATCTCTGGAGGGCACTGTCAGGGCGTACAGGACACCAGAAATTGTGGTGATGACCCAACTTTGATGCAGCTAATATTGTGATAATCTTAAATGACCAAACAAGTACACAGAACATAGTTCAAATACTCATTTTTCCCAAATACATTTGCTTCTATGTGTTTTGTCACAGATGTGAAACATAATATGTTTAGTTGGCACTTAATGAAGTTAATGGGGAAGGTCACTCTATATAATAGTCTCTAAAATATATTTGGAGTGTATTGGTGTCTTGTACATAATGCCCCCAGCTGGCCAGCTCTTCTTTCTCTTTACCCAACTGGGCCATTCTTCTTTGTTTTGCTCCTAGGATTGTCCTTTATATTCACAATACCTAAACGTAAAAACTATTGTTGGAAGGTACAGGAGTACAAGCATACCCTTCATTAAAAAGTGAAACATCTTTGCGTTAATAAAGGTTATTACACACACTAAAAATGCCACAAATGTCCCCAAAGACCTCTATTTGGTGGATGAGGTGAGTTAGCCAATTGGCTATTACCTCCCCTTAAAGACTTTGGTGGTTGCCATCTACAGAGGAGCGAGCAAGAACATCAGGACAACCCTAGGTCATCTGGCAAAGAATGGAAAGGAGTGAGTCCCCAGAAGAAGGAGATTGTGGACCCGGTGGCCCTCTGTGGCCTTACACTCTCACCTGTTCTCCACTTGATGACAGTAAAGCACAACAACTACAGCTTCTGATGAAATCACTTCAGTTTATTTGTTCTATTCTTCTTAAATAAATTGCCCATATTGCACTTTTGAGTGCCTACTTATTACTTCATGCTTGCTAAATGAAATTGGCAAATCCAGTTTTAAGGAATGATACAGGGATGTAATAATTTATAACTTTAAAATATTACATTATAAGTACATTATAACAAAAGCACATACTTATTATGAGAATTAACCATTGCACTGCTGGTTGAGTAATTGTAAATTATATTCTGCGCATAGAACACAGATGAACCTTGTCCAAGAAAACATCAATACATATTTATACTGAGTGCATTTAAAACACAAAAAAGCACTGTTTTAATGTCCTGAATGTTCCAAAATACTCCTAATGCAATTATATACCAGTGTCTATAATCATCTACATTTTGTTGTCAGGACACCTCTGTCTAGTTAAACCACATCAGTTCTCTGATGCCCAAAATATTT
Source organism: Spea multiplicata (assembly GCA_009364415.1). NCBI lineage: Eukaryota > Metazoa > Chordata > Amphibia > Anura > Pelobatidae > Spea > Spea multiplicata. The sequence goes on from VKOC01016169.1 coordinate 160,286, forward strand.
TCTTTGATCACATCATATGCCTACTTTACTATTTCTATAGATTTTTCTACAGCTTTTCCCAAAACACCAAATAATCCGGTAACAAAGATTACTCAGTTGCAATGTTACAGTTCAGGGGGCATCAAAGGCTTCTTTGACCTCCCACTAATTACAGTCCATGATTAGGAATCTGGCCCTAATGAGAATGTTCATCAGCTGGTGGGGCAGGAGGCAGGTTAAGTCTTGCTATAAATTGGGATGTAGGAAGGTAGATGGTATTGTAACCTGGCAGATGGTGGTAAGTGTGAGTTTGAAAATAAAAATAATATAATCAATTGCTGGTAAAAATGTGTTTTTTTGTTTCCTCTTTTTGTTACTGGTAATGGTGTTTCCTAGTCTAGGCCTGCTGTGGAAGAAATGTTTTATGGTGTGAGATTAGTTATAACTATGTCTCAAACGTCTTGATATTGCCTAATGTATGCAAAATGGGAGTCTAAGTTTTTGTGCCTGTATCTGCCATGTTAATATGTAAGGTCATAGATTGGTTAACTAGGAGTCTTCATTGCAGCAATGTTGGTAGTTTGATTATGTTAGTTGCGGTATTTGAAAATCTGTTTACTGGTGATCAGGTTTCATAGAAAAAGCAGTGTTTTTAGTTTGCTCGATATGTATCTAGTCCTAGGGGTTAATTAACAATTATAGGAACTGTCTTTGTGTAGAGACTTAAATATCTCCTTTATTGGAGAATACACTGAACACTTGCATGTATGTCTGGTGCTGTGACTTCACACATGGTCAAAGGCAGCTGCCAGCTAGAGAATAAGGTGAGTCTTCTGCTGAAACACTGATTAACCTTTATGGTAATTGTGGTGTGTGGGATGATTCAAGCAATTCCTCATCTATGTTATCTGGGACCAGCTTGCCCATTGCATAATAGTTGAGTGGTCCTCTTGCAAATGTATGGATGCATGTGCACATCTCCTGTTGGCAGGGGGCTAGTGACACCCCCTGTGTACATGCTGTGTAAGCACTTCTGAAATAAATGAAGTGGTGTTGCTCTGGAACTGCAGCTTCTCTTCAAGGTAAGTGGGGTGTAACCCCTTAACCAAGATGAGGGAGCAGCTGTCTCTTAAAACATGGCAAAGGCAGCTATCTTTGCCTGAGTACTTGCATTTACAGCCTAATGTCTGACAGCCTTATGAGTTGTTAAAATTCATATAAAAAGTATTCTCCCTGGGGAGAAACTGCAACTTCCCCCTCCATGGTCTGAGAAGTCTTGCTACTGATGGGGGAGGGGGATGCTCACATGTATGCAGTGGGGCCATGATGGTCACCAAGCCTTGCTTGATATGTCTTCCGCTTAACACATCTCCTGCATAGAAAGCTAGAGGGGAAAGGGGCAGTCATATGAATCCCCTATTCATTTGTGAGGGGAATACAATAATTTAAAGGGGATCTGTTATCCTATGCATTTGATTGCTGGAATTGCTTAATCGGCCAACATATTGGCAGCAAATAAATACCCTTAATGTATATGTTAAGGGTAACCTACAGGTGAAGATGCTGAAATGCTGTGTTCCATATCCATAAGCTCCCCATGCATATAATCTATTGCATCATGCAAGCACAACTAGAGCGCAGCAACTTGGGAATTTGGTTTAGATGACGACCCAAAATTAAACATTTCAAAGGTATAAAATGCATACGTGCAGGCCTTGGTTTTATAACTCCCTGCATCAAAGTATGCCTTAATTGCCATTGCCAAAAAAAAACTGCTTGAGGGGAGGCAGAAAGTCACATGAAATGGTTGGCCAGGCTTTCTCTAAATCTTCAACCTGTGACTATCTGCTGTGATGGACAGGAATGTATTAATCCTCTTGCTGTCATGCTGATGGGCGTGGTTATGCTAATGAGCTCTTGTTATCTCTTTATAGGGCTGGCATTCTTTCTGCTGTTTGATTGCTGGCTGGAATGGACAATACCGAGTTTAGGATGCATGGACTCTTGTTACTAGCGGTACTCTGGGTGCTGTGTGCTGGCATAGAGGCTCAGAGCAGTAAGTATAATCTTGTGAGCAGGGCTCTCTCCGCTTAATGTATAGGTTTCTTAGTCTGTCAATTCTTGTCTTGTTGGACCCCTTGAATATATGTATTCGATTGTTGGCACTATATAAATAAAAGATAATAATATAATCTACACTTCTTTACAGAAACTACCAAGATCATTCATGGTATGGTGTAATTTGTCAATTGTCCTTTATTAGATGCTTCTTAATGATTTGTGTATTTTTTTGAAAAATAAAATTAACTTCAACTGTCCTATAAATTGCCAGATATAGGATCTCGTATGATGGTCCAATTATGTAGGTATGCGTTACAGCTCCTATCAGTCTTATACGGTGACTGCCTGGAAACATTCTCTGCCAAGCAATTGCTGTTGTGTTCGTAGCCTACTTTCCTGTATATAAAACTGATGCTTGGTAGTCTTTGCACTACTTTAGATACAATTTATGATCTGCACTTAATGCCAATGATGCAACCTAATATATTAGACTCTGATTTCCTAGAGGACATTGTTTATGCCTAATGCCACTGAAATGTTAACATCAATCTTTAATTTATGAGAATATTCTCTGGCTCAGTCTAGCAGAATAGTTCATCTTTACTTTCGTCTCCACTCCTCTTGCTTTTCAAATTGTCTCGAAATTAAGACCATTCTTGAACGCCAGTTATGGTTGGTTGCGTATTTGCCTCTAGGCTTGCTACACCCTCCCCCAAGCTGGGTAGCCTATGATAAATGTAAAAAAATCCACAATTTCTGTGACTCTAGCTTTCATTAAAAGATTGTTTCCTTGGCCTCACCGTATGACCCTTTAAGTTGATTAGTGGTAGCTGGAAATCCTGTGGGAAAGTAATTCTAGACGAATTAACAAAATCTTGTCCTGTAAAGTAACTTTCGTTGCTGACGTTCCCTTTGAAGGGAGAGCAGTGTTGGTGTTAACGTTTGGGTCCTCAAAAGGCATCAGGTCAGGTATTTCAGCTGATGGTCACATGTGGGATTCCAAGCAGGATTGAAGGTCCATGTGACGGTCTTTGCCTAGAGCCCCTCAGCACGACTCAAACATGCACATCACATGGTGATCCCAGGGGCTTTCGAAAGGGTGGGTTTCAGATGCCTTTGTCTAGCATTTATGTTGAATGCTGCAAGGCAACTGACTATTATTGTTGCATTATAATGGGTGCTTGGATGCTGACCTAAATATTCTGGGAAAGGGCACTCTACAACCTTTTCGTTTTGGACACAACACATCTTGTCCAGCAAGACAATCGTTGTCGGCAGATATGGACAAACTGTCAATAAGCAACTAGGTGGTTATTGAGTATGCTAAAGGTTTTACATTGTGCAGTATGATTAATATGTATCTTCTTTATAAGCCCTTTATATGTAAATAAGATTAGTGACACTTTCTGCACATTAACACTTTATAGGTAACAAGCTTCAAGGATAGGCTGCATGGAACAGCTGGGCAATATGCATTATTTACCAGTTTAGCGTCCTGCAATAAATTGGTAGTTGAAAAAGTCGGCTAGCGCAACGGTCTTAAAAACCCTCCTTACGTCTTACATGCTACTAGACCACATCTGAAATGAAGCGGTTATCTGCAACCTAACGCTTAGAACATGTAGTGACAGAGCTATCTACCAGTGCTTTGTCTGGTTTCTACTTCTGTTATTAGGATCTCCAAACCGGGTACAGCAGAGCAATCAACAGGTACAGACCAGCAAACGCCCACCCTTCAGGTCATGGAACAGCCAGATGTACCCCATTTGGCGAGGAGGTGAAGCCCAGCAGAGAGACTGCTGGAAAGGTAACTTTTTTTTCTTATTTTTGGTGTAAGTAGCAATGTTGACACTGTCTTGTGTAGTTGGCTAAGGCAGCACAAATGCTCACACCAAGATTTTAGGTGGCTTCCCAAGACCCTTAGCTGGCTCCATGCATGCCTGTCTTCTAAAGCCAACGGCTGTAGTTGGCAACTCAATAAAGTAGTTAACATATCTTGTGTGTGGGCTTTTAAATCTAACTTCATACTGGTCTAAAGCATCATATGTTAGATGTCCTACACACATTTGAATAAACAATATGGTGGGTTTTTTCCTTAGCACTTGGAAGAAGCAAAGTCCATGTGGGGAAATTGTATTCATGCTGCTTATTACTAACATGTACCTAGAGTGTCTAATTTAAACTTTCCATGCAGGAGGCCAAGTGACGTTTGATCTTGTCAATGATGCACCTACATTGACGGGTGCTAAAGCTACATTCTTCATAAAGCTGAACTTTCCTCACAACCAGACTGTGCTACCTGATGGACAGGTGGTTTGGAACCAGAATCGTACCGAAAATGGTTTGTACTAGCCTTTATTTTACATGCTCACTACCGAGAATCCATTTCACCTACCATGGGGTTTTTTTATTTTATGGAAACCTACCTTAACATGATCTGCACTAATCTCCTATCAGGTACCTGGACACCTTCAGGGCAGCCAGTTTATCCTGATGAAGACACTGAAAGAAGTGACTGCACTTTCCCTGATGGAAGTCCATTCCCACATGGTGCTGAGAAAAGACGAAGCAAGTTTGTCTATGTCTGGCAGACATGGGGTGAGAAAATCTGATACTTGGGTTTTATCTTCGGGCATCAATCTTATAGCATTGCACAATAAAGGACACCTCCCACTCTTCATAGGAAAGTACTGGCAAGTGGTGGATGGACCCTCCTCTAATCTGACTGTGGATACAGACGGTATACCACTTGGCTCCTATAACATGGAAGTTGTGGTCTACCACTACCGTGGCCACCAGAAGTTCATTCCTATTGGCAGCATCTCCTCTCAGTTTACAATCACTGGTAAGGCTCTTAAATGTCAGTGTGTCTTGTCAAAAACTTCTTGACTTGATGATTGTCATATTGGGCTTGACAGAAGTAAATGGATAAAGCAGGCATTTTATAGCATCTTGTAAGTCCTTTTGGCAAATGCTTCTGTGTCTAACAGTGGTCTTTGCCAGTGTTCAAAACTGGCACATCAAGGATAAGACTAACTGCACCAAAGTTTAAAATAAAATGTATAATTCGGGATAAGAAGACATGCATTGCTTGAATAAGTTCAGACTCTATAGTGGATCTTTTCAAGTGACTAAGACTGTTCATGTTTCCCACAGATCAGATTCCGGTCTCTGTATCTGTATCACAGCTCCTTGATCTGGATCAGGAGGACCAGCGTTACATTCAGAACAGAGCAGTGTCCTTTTTAGTGGCAATTCATGACCCCAGCCATTATCTTCAGGCTGCAGATATATCCTTCTCATGGGATTTTGGTGATGAGAGTGGTACACTTATCACAAGGAATACAGAAGTCACCCACACCTATGTCTCTGCTGGTGTGTTCAAGCCGACGGTTGTTCTCCAAGCTGCCATTCCTGTATTGCCGTGTGGCAGTACTGCTGCCGCAACAGAGCTGTCGGTTACCACAAATATACCATCAGAACCCACAACTGGAGCAGAGGCTACAACAAGTGCTGGTGAAGTGACAGGTGATGTGAGGCAGCAGTTTTATAACATATTGAATAGATCTTACAGAGAATGGTTAAAATATGAAAATGATCGGTAAAGACGCTATCATATAGACTCTAAAGCTAGATGTAATATCATCTTTACTAAGGTAGATAAAAGGGCCTTCCAGCAGATATGGCAGAACCGCTTTAGAACAACTATACGGGAAAAGAAGTCTGTGCGTCCTTGCTGGAAAACTAAACGGCTTAGTTAAATTGCATTGTGTTCACTTGGACATGTACAAATACTGTCTAGTGTGCAGCCCTGTGACAAATGTTGGTACAATGAGGGACTTAAAACATGCATGGTATATAGCCTTTGTCTGTATTGGGTATAAGACAAAAGTCCAAGAACCAAAAGGAGTTTTGAGACTTTTGCCCCAGAAAAATAGATATTGGGTTAAGTGGTTTGTAGCTGCCGTCAAGTATTTAGGGTTTAGGTAGCCTAGACTCTTGCATTTGTTAGATTGTGTGTAATATATATAATTTTTTTTTTTTTTAATGCTGCAGTCTCCACTGGAACAGCTGCCTCAGCTTCAAGTAATACAACTTTACCTGAGGAGGCTGTAGCAGAACAATCAACTGTGGCACCAATGGCTAATGAGATAAATATGGAGGATGCTCAGACGCTTGCTGTGACCTTACCAGTGCCTTCAACGGGACAGACGGTAGCCAGTGATGTGGTACCTGCAGAGCAAGCTGTGCCTACAGAGGGAGTGACTGTAGCCAGCAATGAGGAGACTGAAGCAGATGACTCTACTGTACCAGAGGGAGAAGCTGTGACCTTGCCAGTTGTGTCTACAGAGGGAGAGACCACAGTCAATGATGTTGCTGTGACTGTAGCCAGTGTGACTGTACCAGAGGCTGTACCTAGTGAGGCGGTAGCTGTGGATATCCAGGAAATGGCAGCTGTAACTTCATTAGCAGATAATACAGAAGTAGAAACTGCATCAAGTGGTGCTCTTGCAGGTGTGTCTCCTACTGTTCCATCAACTGAAGGTAAGTTATTTCTATGGGTGTAAAATCTACCTCTGCCAATATATGCATTAAAAACAGTTTAATGGAAATTTGAACATTTAATCTGTGCAGAAACATTACCTAAACAGAAGCCTGATCTTTCTTTCAATATGACCACATCTAGAAACTTCAAATATTCAGATGGCTACCACAGAACAAGGAGCTATAGTAGTTGTTGCAAAAAGACAAGCTCCTGAAGGACCCCTTGTAGGATGCACACTTTATCGTTATGGAACGTTTGCGACACAGTTGGATATCGTCCGTAAGTCCAAATAAGTAGGCTTCTAGGAAAACTGTAAATGCTACGCTTTGTACCCATCATCTTTATCATCTACAGAGGGCATTGAAAGTGTGCAGATTGTGCAAGTTGAGCCGATCCTAGCTGCTGATGCAGAGAACGCTGTGGATCTCACCATTACATGCCAGGGGAGGTAAGACTTGATCTACTACATGTGTAAATTCTCATTCTAGTATTGCTGTAGGCTTTTAGCTACCTTATGGAACAATCTTAAACAGAGCTACACCGCCAAAGTATAGTTCTATACCACCTCAACATGCCCCCATAACATTCTATTCACTATATATTTTGCTGCCTTACAGTGTACCTAGTCAAGTCTGCACCGTAATATCTGACTCCGCTTGTGAAACTCCACAAGAGACTGTGTGTATCCCAGTGGCACCCTTGTCTGACTGCCAGATGGTCGTGCGACAGGTCTTCAACAGTACCGGTGTCTTCTGTGTAAACGTGTCCCTAACAGATGATGTCAGCCTGGCTGTTGCTAGTGCACAAGTTACAGTCTCAGGAGGTATGTCTGATGCAGCTGTGGTTTGTTCTTGGGAGGTGTTGCCAAAACAATGAGTTCTAAGATGGGTGTAAATGTAACATTGTAGGGATTGTTGCTTGTAACAAGCTACTACATTTTTGGGCTATTTCACTGTCTAAATTTTAATGTAATCTTTTCAGGTGGCAGATCCTCCACTAATGGTGTTGTCATAACTGTTGGTGTGCTCTTGGTTGCATTTGCTGTGGCTGCAGTTGCATATACCTACAGGTGAGCATGTATGTGTCTATATATAAACAGATATCATCCCAACAGTTCTGTAAGTAAATGCCGTGTTTAATGACAGCATTGCTTGGCATAAGATCTGAGCACAGGATCCATTCACCCATTTTCCTATGGAGACTTTGAAATTGTCATATTTTATGACTTGCACCCAGTCACTGAAAGTTACAAACCTACATCTGTTTGAACATGGCTTATTTTTTTTTTCCTTTTCCCTCAGACATACAAAATCTTATGTACCCCTGAGGACTGAACACACATCTGTCAATTGGTTCCCAGATCGCACATCTTTGCGTCTCTTCTTCAATAGCTTTGTTGGCCGTTCCATGAATGGAGAAAGTAGTCCCCTTCTTAATGGCAGAGTTGTGTGATGCGACAGTGCTGTTGATTCCAGATCTGAATCCAAGTTGTGCCAAAACAAACGGTTAAACTCATTCTTAATGTACCTCAATATATCAACCCATAACTTCACTTCAAGCCAGGTCTACCACAGCAGACCAGAGGATTGGGATGTTAAAGTATTTAGATTGAGGTGAAACAGTTGGCAGGCTCTGTTCTTTTCATCCTATGGCTGAATTCTACCAACAATAAATTTCTTTAAAACTTTCTTTTTACATCTATTTTGTTTACACTACATATGGAAAGTCCTCTCAAAGGCATTTCGGTTCTAAACTCTATATCAGGGTAATAGGTCAAAATATTTATGTATTGACTATACTACATCAAATGGTACTTAGGGGTTTTGTCCAGTGTTATGTCATTTGCTACATGGATCAATTGAGTAAACCATGAGCTATTTATATTCGGCTACAGTTGAGGGACCAAACCCAGAGAGTAATTTGAGTGGGACTCTGCAAATATATGGCTGTCATTGACTTATACTTTACCACCAAGTCTCTAGGAGTGCATCATTAATGGTTATTCAAATTTTCTTTGCCCGCAGAGCAGTTGTACAAATGCCATGACTCGTAGTCTTTCGCAAATCAGACCCTTAAATTTGGAATGGCTTCGCCCACCATGTACTGCCACAAATGCCTGATTGTCACTAACCTCATAGCCGAGTGACGCAAGCAGGGTTGAAAGGGTGCTTCAACTCAGTTTCCTCCCAAACAGTGGACCCTACACATCATTCTTGATCTATGGTACTTGCCCACTGTTATTCAGTGTCCCCTTTTTAGCTTGTACAGGTTTTGCCAAAAAGTTAAACCATTTCCACTTAATATAAAGTCAATCTCTGGATGGTAAAATATCTAAAGTTTGAGAACATCCACTATGTGATCTGATTTGAACCAGAGGAAGGCTGCACTTCACCATATTAGTTCCATGAAGTGTATCATGCCACAAACAAAATATGAGGCTGGAAAGGCACTACGCATACAAGTTGGGGCTACAGGGCTTCACGCATTAGGTGTTTGTGAATGGTCACACTGAAAACCATGCTGATGTGTTGCATGATTCAAATATCAGAAAAGCTATAGACCAGAATGGCATTTGTAGATGGAAACTGTCCTATTGTGGATCACAAGTGACGTTCAAATGGCTGTGTAGTTGGTTTTCCTTAAGATTAAGTTATGCTGTAAAGAGGAATGGACCAAAATTCCCCACAAGATTAAAGGGAAAATGCAGCCCTTGCTCCTTATGGGATGTTGCAGAGTATGTATTCTTTAATTCAATATTTAATTGGCTGCAAATAACTAAATGCTTGACAGCCTCTTGTTTGGCTTATTTAATAAGGCTATATCCTTGTCTATTATAAGGCCTTTCACCATTGCTATCTGATATTGTACATGTGATATGTGAAGATCCATGAACTATGAAGACAATTCTTCAGTCTTTGACCGCGCTACGAATAAAGGGCTTGTTTAGTTGTATTGCCACACTTTAATTCACTTTGTTTCCTTTTGCACTTACATTTAAAAAAATCCAACACTGGAGATAAGTCAACTGTCTACACTTGAGCTCATATCCAGGTGCTTGAATACTGCATATTGCACATGTGTACTATGCGTATTTAGATCCTGGGGTTATGGAAGAGGGAATCAAATTGAGCAGATAATTATATAAAATCTTATCTTTACCTCCTATCTGTTATGTCACCCCAGCTAGGTAAAATACTTCACAGCAGTGCTGAATTATCCTTTATGCTTCAATGCTCTAATGGATAATCCGGCTGCTACACAATTCCCCAATTCTCAGCGGGGGACGTACAGCATGGCCCCAGAGTGGAAAGCCGTGTGAGAAGTGCTTAGGGTCTCAGGCTGGTGTTCATCCAGCACTGATCCATAGCCTCTTCTAAGGTCAGCCAGCTAGGTGTGAAGACAGGTTTCCGGTACCAGATTTAAAACTACACAATGAGTATTCAATTTCTCATGTTTATGTGACCAGTTTTGGTAAGGATAAAAGGCTCTGTAATACAATTTTCTTTTATTACAGTTTAAAATTACATATGCCACATAGTTATATTTGAGCTATTTAGAATGTTGCTTGTAAAGAACATGCCTTATATTTTCTGTACTATCAGCGTTGGCCTGATATGATCCAGTAGCTATACATCTCAATGAAAAATAACGCTGGATACTGTAAACAAGTGTTAAAGTGGTGCGATCCTTACCACGTCAGTCTTCATTACTTATCTATACTTTTCTCTGGATTTGTAGATTGGTTCTGCTGTGATGTCGGGTATAACCCTTTGACAGACATAATGATGCAGAAAAGTGTATGTTGTGCATTGTTTGGAAACTTTTTTTTTGGTCCAGAATGTCTCATCAATGATTTTGGCACCTGGAGGTTAAGGACTCCCCCCAATTGGTTGAGGACTTTTAGCTCAGTTATAGATGAAAATTTCCTCCGCTAAACCTAAATGCATATTTAAAAAATGCATCCTTCTTCCCTGTTTACAAACCCTTAAAATATCCCGAGGAATGTTCTCGTATGTTATGTTCTGACACTTTTTCCCCTCTCACCTCAAGTCATGTAAAGGGCAATTTTCTGGCACGCTCTGAATTTGTGATAGCCCAGTTATTACATAAAATGGGCAAAAGCAAAAGCAAGGGAAGGCAGGGATGGTTTTGGAAATTTTCCAGGGGCCTGACCCATCCCGCGGCTCTGTGACTACAGCATCTAGCTTGGGCAGTAGAATAGAGCAGGTGAGCCATGGACTTCTAGAGGCCTTACTATGTCCTTCCTTATTTTAGGGAGAAGAAGCTTGAGGATCGTGGAGGAGGGCCCCACAGCATTGGTGCCTGGTTCTTGTGAGTGATTGAAATCTGAAATATAAAAAGGGACAATTCGGTATATCCACTGCACCGATCCAATATGTGTATCTTGTAGTTCTCCATCTGTGGACAAACGCCTTTAAAGGTTGGCTGTATGTTGACAGTGGATGGAAAGCTACAGGATTACTTCCCCTAAAAATACCCATAATTGTCTTAAAGCACCAAGAAACAAAGAAAACAAACAACTTTAGGTGGATGTATTATTAAAGGTCAGAGTGGGTCTAACTTTCCTTTTCAGTTAAAATTAGATTTTATTGGAAATGTGGCGGAAATAAAATTTGTTTTCACTCAACCTCTCTCACTCTTAATGTGTCCCTACCTTCTCTGCCAACCACTTATATGTCCCCGTCTCCTTTACAGCAGTTCCACTTCTTGTCTTGCTTCTTCTTGTTATCCACAACTTCTGTCTAATGTAGTCTTTCTTCTGTCTTTTCTTGGTCTGCTTCTCCCCACTATCCACTATGATGTCTACGCGGCTCAGAGTGCTTTCACAAAAGGGCGGAGCTCCCAATGCCGATTGGAGGAATGGGGAGAGGTTGTCTACCTAGGTTGTGCCAAGGTCCACCCTGTTGTGGAAGTACTCCAAGAGGCCAGTATAGTGCAGATGGATGTGCGGAGGCTCTGTCCCTCTCTCCGAGAGGCCAGGTTCCCAGAGTGGATAGGGGGAGAAGGGGACCAAGAAAGAAGACAGAAGAAGAAGAGGCAAGACAGAGAGCAGAGCTGTCTAAAAGGATACACGACACTAAAGTGGTTGGTGGAGAAGGTAGTGAGACAGAGAGAGAGACAGTGGAAAAATGAACAAAATGCAAATGAAAATTTGGAGCTCTTTACTTCATTTTCAGTAGTTTTGTAGGGGGCGTCCCCTCCTTGTTTTCTGGCCAATCGATGGTTTAAAGCAGCCAATCACAAAAAGAAGTGCATCCTGCAGTACTTAATATCGTTCTGTCTAATATAAAGTAAATGATCAAACAGGAAAATTCCAGATTCTTTGAAGTATTGATGAGAAAAGATCCCTGGAATGGCTGTAGAATTCTTACCGTACATGGTGGCTGCATCCAGGGCTCGCCATCAATCTGCATTGGAAGGGCCTTTGTGGTTCTAGCGAAAGAAAATAACGTCATATAACAGCTTCATATAGCACAGCACAAGTGAATACCATGAAGCCTGTGACTCGTATTTTGTTGAGCTTTTAATGGCCATAACTGAAACTCATAATTGGTGGGTATTCTTCCAAAACTTACATGGTCCAACTATTTATGTCACCGATTGGTTGCTTGAAGCTACGTGCACATGAGGGACTAAAACGCACTCACAGATCCAGAGCAGGAGCTGACTTAAGGTGAGTTGTGAGAGATGTGGTCGCCTGAACACATCTCCTGCATGGAATTTAGCTAAGTAACCACGCAGCTTTCGTATGCAGTAAAGTGCATATGATGGCTGGAGTGTCCCTTTAATTTGTGAAAGTAACTTATGCTTTGCTTACCCCTTTACTACAGCAGTTTAATGTATGAATGGAAAAGCATAGACAGGGTCATATTACCCACCGGATAGTAATCTCTGAGCACTTTGCCAGCCGTTTCCTTGCACTTTTCAGGCCGGTATAAATCTGCCCCATCTCCATGGCACCTTCCAGTCCAACCACTTCCAGCCTCTTGTCACTGAGGTCTGAGGAATAACAAACATTAATTATGATTTCTATTGCACAGACTGTGAGCAAATTGTTTTGTTGGGTGGTATACTAGCCATCTCCTGTTGTATTGTGCTCCAGTTTTTATAGATATAATTTAGCTGATAGGTTGCCCCTCACAATGGTTTTATTTCCACTTGTCCATTTCTACTTCAAAATACACGCAAGTACGCCGAGAGAATCTCTTATTGTCAATATAATTTTTTAAAACGTATTATTCCATTCTTTTATATGTGCTCAAGTTGATCAGAAAAACCATATTCTGAATTAAAGCGGATCTGTTCCTTTTTAAAGTAAGCACACTCAAAAATCTTCTAACAAGGCAAAGCTAAGTGTTGGGTTTCTGACGTCTGCTAAATAAATGGCACATAGAGAATAAAGAAAAGTAAGGGCTACTTTCCCTAACAGAGAACTCCAGAAGTGGCACTGAGTGGTACTGCAGTCCTCTCAATGACCTTCTGTCTGGGAGATCACGCCGTTCTCCCAGTCCGTGCCATGCACACGCTTAAGTCTTGCATTCCTTCAGCAAACAACGTTTTCTCAGCAAGAACACCTTTGTGCTGGCAACGAAGGCATCCCGTATAACACCTCCCGTGGGAGTGCTTCCAGTTCCATTAATAACATTGTTTGTTTTTTTGCTGATGTTTTGGAGAGGAATGGGCAACTTAAGTCTGATTTTACTTTAATTTACGACATATCTGCTTTAAGTCAGATATGTGTGTGACTTGCTTTAAACATTCCTTATATATGGTGATTTTGGGAAATGAGGTGTACAGTACATATATAGGGTATATACTGTATGCAGTTCAAACTTACATTCACTTATTATGTAGTCTATTTTGTCAAATACGTCATGAATGTTTGCTGGTTTCTTGCTGTTTTTTTTTGTGTAAGTGTAAGTGAGAATAAACATGTGCTCTTACCCTGTACACATGATTTCAAGGCTTCAGGGTCTGTGATGGCCTCGGGGAGGTTCTGACATGATGAATTGCGAGCTTCTCCCAAGGGTTTCCTAGTTTCTCCCCACAGATTGGAACCTCCATGCATGCTGGGAATGTTGATAACAGCAATCCCTTCCAGTGACACAGAACTGAGGTCTAATGGCTCACCGCAGCACTAGGGCAGACAAACAGCACGGTGAGAATTCAGTCTATGTGTAAAGGATAAAAGGGACCCTAATGCGTTTTTATGCCAAGAGCCATTGGAAAAATGGTCCAGCAGTGCGTTCTGCAAGTGTACTTATATTGGAAGAATGAGTGGATAATATATCACTGTTCTTACGCTGTAGAGTAGCCTTTCCATAGACTGGATGTTGTGCAAAATCCCTTGTTGGCCTCATCTACCAGCAACCTCAGCATATGAGAACTTTAGCCTACACTACTTCAATTGCAGCGGATCTTTGCAAGAATGGTTGTCTTAAAAGTCCTTTGCCATCATTTTGGAGAATACCAACCTCAATTGTAACATACTCTTTCAGCTTCTTGCACGTAGAAAAAACAGTCTCAGATGTGGCAAATTCAAAGTACCAAAGCTTATTCTTCATTCTGTGGTGGCAGAGTGTGTCATATTATTAATAGTTTAAAAAGCTTCCAAACAGTCATGGTCATTTTTCATTATACAGAGCAGACCCTCTGAAAATTATTTTGTTTTTAAGGACAATGGGCGGTCCCTAAACCCATTGAAAACAATGCATTTTGTCATTAAGGGGTTAATGGGCAACATCATTACGTTTGCTAATGAATAAGGAAGAGGAATGTGGTGGGAAAAATTCAGAACCAGGTCAATGTGTTCACTGCCTGATGAACACATATATAAAAGAAATATATTGTAATGCAGGTGGAGGAACTTGACACTAACAGAGCCGATATCAAGACTGATCTGCCGCAAAATGTACCCCTTTGTGAATGTGTTTAAACCCCTCTAATGTATGCGGAAACCAGTAAAAAAAAAATTACCTGCTATTGAATTTCTCAGGGTATTTTTCTCTCATAACGTGGAATCGGTGAGCAATGGAGGCATCCTGGAGAGAGGACTCAAGTTGAAGGAACAGTGACAAAGCCACACATTGATGTAAGAAAATAGTGAGAGGTCCAATTTACTTCCCCTATGCAACTCACATAAACATTCTGAAAAATCAGTAACGGCCGTTAGGGGAATTCACTGGCTGTATACTCCTTACTAACAGCTACGTACACACGTTACACACTTACTGACAACTCCAAGACCGTCAGTCCCTTTACATTTAAATAGGGTTATCTAGGAAGTCAAATAACCTTGTTAACCGGTGCTCTTACTGGACTTTTCAGAGATCTCGGTTTATAGAGCCTGTTACTCTAGTTATACATAAAAAGTTACCACTAAATAAAGTGGTCTTCCCAACATACCACCAGATGAGAGGCCATTGCTGACTGGACCATTCAACTGGTTGCTATGGTAAGGGGACAACATTAGAAAGTCCTTATTAGAATAACTTTTTGCTACATAACCCCCAATGGGCCCTTTTGCATCTGATACCGGAGCCACTGAGTGACAAGCTGAATTGCCTTAAAAATTGTGGTGTAAACAAACAACATTTTTCTACAAAAAAAATGCATTGACGGTGTAGCTACAACTATGAGCTCTATCCTGATTAGCAGAGAATTTAAGTTGCTGAATCTTTTGCATACCACTCCAATTGAGAAATAGTTGTTGATGATCTCATAAGGTACAGGGTCTCCCTTCTCTGCTGGGTTATCAGGTATCACCTCAATGTTCCACCGGTCCATCTGAAGAATTGTACTATTCTCTATGTCCTTTAAGAACTTTCCCAGATTTTCTCCATCGTAACCTGCACATGGGTTGATAGGGACAGTAAAAAACACTACAGATTAAGATCTCATAAACAATGTAAAAAGCAAAAACACTTTTTTCAAAGAGTAAAGCCATATTTCATAATAAATATCTAAAACTGTGAATAAGCAGATATAAACGCATGTTACACTTATTCAATCTTACCCCCTCCCCATCGCAGGCATCGTGCAAGGTCATTCCCTGTGCCGAGGGGTAGCACAGCCACCGGTGGTCTTTGGGGAAGGTTTGCCTTGTCTAGATGAAGTGGAAAAATGAACAAAACAAGAAAATGTCAGTGAGAGTCATTACTGGATGAAAAAAGCAGCTTAATAAAGACAACACGTTATACAGGTTATAAAAATTTCACAATTACAACAATGTAATTATTTTGATAGCTAAATATATATATATATATATATATATATATATATATATAGTAGTTGAAATCTATCTTACCAATGGCATCAAGGATCCAACCGACTGTCCCATCTCCTCCGCATACCAAGATCCGATAATCAGGTACCTCTCTGAAAAAATTAAGTCTGGAACCAGAAAAAGAAAAAATTCAAATGGTGAAAAATGAAATAGATGTGAAATACATGCGTGCTTCTACATACATGTTGTTCCTTCTTACCCGGGGGCTGGACCTCCCTTTATTAAGTTGTAAACCTGTCTGGGATTTAGCAGGTACTGGAACTTCCGCAGAACCCTGGAGTGGATAGCAGATACTAGAAGTTACACAATGAAATGAAATGTTATTTGAAAGTATATCATTGAACTGTGTATGATGCCTTGTTGGATAGAGTTACATTATGTATGCATGCTGAGCTCCTGCTTATATATGATGTAAAATCCACTGGGGGTCTGAACAAAAAAAATGTTCATTTAAAAACTTGAAGTTTTAAAGGCAACACAGAAGTAACCCTTAGCATGTGTCCTATTGCATAGCAAAACGTGAGTTACAGCGGTTGAAACGCCATATTCTCCATATTACAGACGTTCATATGTAAACGGACATCCTCACCTCTCCCCCTGCTTTCCACCACTCTTTGGGTTGACAAACACAAGCAATGGATGTGTGTTTGAAACCGGGACCACCTTTAAACAAAAGCAAATGCATTACTGTAAAGGCAATGGATTCTATGGAGACCTACAAAGATAATTCTATCATTCTCAGCTGTTATTAGAACACAGAGTTATTACTGACAGTTAAATCATTATATACAACAAGAAAGTGTGATTTTTTTGGACTAATATACTCTAGTGGACCATTAGTTGGTTTAAGGAGTTATAGCCCTGATTTTTAATATGGTAGTAACTGGTTTTATGATTTCTCATTGTGGGCAAAAGCAAGATGTAAAAGTTTTTTTTTACTCCATATTGTATGGTGATGTATGTATTTTATTTTAACTAAAGTGTGCTTCTTTTCCTGCTGTATCTATTACCAGTGCCCACACTAGATATATTTATTGTCCATTTGGCAAACAGGGCAAATGCACTGTGGGCCAGTGGCCAATGGCACTGCATCCTTACCTTTACCGCCTCTTGAGCGGCAGACCGTGACCTTCAGTGGTCGTATGTGTAACATAGCCAGTGGCCGCAAGGATGTCATTTAGTGGCTTCCAGCCTTAAAGCATCAGGGGCTCTTTTCTTCTCCAGTCCCTTGTCATTTCTCACATGCATTAAGGGCATATGCCAGCTGAGAATAACATATTAAATCTGCTTGGATTGCAAAGAAAGACCCGGGGTGACCCTACTGCAAATCAGCACTGTTCTCAAAGGGCCAGGAGGAAATAAATAGGACAGGCATATCCCAATAATAGAGATATTGTCCTTAAGATAGCATTAGCACTGTTAAGGCTCTCTCCAGAGATGTCAAATAAGCAGCAAACCAGATGAAGTTACAGGTCACCGATAAGGCTAGCTTTACAGAGAGCAAGATGAATGATACATGCCAGCTCCAGAATGACTGCACTCTTCACGGCAGAGGAAAGCTGACGGATACACACAGACAGGTATAACAGGGTAATGGGCAAAGATGTGCCTACCCGCAGGGCCTGCCCGTCTGATGCGCTGAAGGTCTGCGATGACTCCTCCGAGGGTGCAAGCAGATTCTTCTGGCTGTTCTGACGTTCCTGAGGGGAAAACAAACGTATGGCCAAGGTCTGGGTAATGGTGACTAATAGCAAGGGGGAGCCATATAGCTATATAGCAAAATTCACAGAAAAAAGGGTCACTTTGGGCACATATATACACATTGTGCACATTCTGTCATAAAACTGTACTTTTCCTCTTAGCAGCCCACAATCAGTAACAATATTTTCAGATGATATTGCTCATATTATATATGAGTATGGATAACCCCCGGTGGTGTTGTGGGAATTAATGTACTATTATACAGTAACATGAGAAAAATAAATACGTTGGAGAAAATACAAGTGAGTAATGGACATAAAGGAAACAGAAAATGAGTCAACAGTAACAGTTGGTAGTAAATTAAATTTTGCATATAATCAGGAAGTTTACTATCTATCTAGGACATTAATGTGCCAGAACTATATGGGTATAAATCTGATCATGATCTTGGGGGCATCTGACACACAACTCACCAGAATAACTGGATATATAGAAGCAGGAGGCAATATATGATCTTTCAAGGCACCTCCATCACAGAGCAGAGGAACAAGAGGAGCACATTCATCATGAACCTAAAATTCAAATAATAAAAAAATAGGATATATATATATATATATATAGCCATATGTCTTAAGGAAGTATGTAGAAGAGGTCTCTGGAATTCTTGGCGCTCTGGGCACAGAGCGGCAGTCTACCTGCTAACTACTGGAGGACAGAAAGCGGCCTGTTTTCAGAACATTCTTACCTTCATGTGACACCAGACACAGCGTTCACCAGTGAGGCTCTGGAAGCTTTTTATCTTTTTCTGACATTTGTCACACTTGTTAGCCTCGCAACCACCTTTCACCCAAACATGGACCTGTCCCTGGGGTAGAAGCAATGGAAATATCTAAACAATATGGTGAAGTAAGATGACAATTTATGATTTGTAGACCTCAGTACTGGGTTACAAACACACAAAAGAAGAGAAACATTGAAAGAGAGCAGAAAAAAAAAACATTTGGCCCAACTAGTCCTTGGTCTTGTCTTAGATTCAGTATAACATTATGCCTGTCTCATACATAAAGGGATACAATGTGATGAAAACCAAATAACAAATAAAACCAGAGGAAAGAATGATTATATAATGAAGGACAGGAGAGATCTTTGCACAGGTGGGCATCTCTGACTTACGCTGGCATCCTTGCGAGACTTAGCATAGGTGCTGATGCAGGAATTAGGCGCTTTGCGAGCACAACGCTCGTGCACAGTGAATTTACAGACTGCAAGGAGAAACACACACATTTCAACACTCCGCAGATTGTTGCAGTGCGTTCTATGACAATAACACAGAATTGATACATTTGGAATATTGTGGCTTTAGGTTTTGTTTTGAATATTACTTGTTTTTTTACAAACTCAATGCTGCGTGTTCGGGATTCAGATTGCATGGGATGTCCATGTAACTTGTACAATAATAAATCAGATTATATATGCATGGTGGTTTGTATTATGGTGCATGTGAATACATGTTAACTTACAGGTGCAGCACAGTCCCTGCTTCCTAACCCCAAAGAGCAGCGCTTCACACACGTTACAGTACACAGGGCGATTGAAATGCTTTAGACGCCACAAGTGTTGACCATCGTCCTTTATATTCTGTGAAAGAAGAACCAAAGAACAAGGCCGAGCAAACCAAAAGTAGAGGATAGAAGCAATGGATATATGAAGTATTGGAAGAGTAGCAAAAAGACAGAAGAAAGGGAACAAGAGAGAAATGTAAACTCAATTTCAAACATCCAATTTGTTACACGTTTTCTTCTAACCCACCCCATACGTACAGCTTCCATTCCCAGCAGCACCAGCAGAGGCACCGTAGTAAGACCTCCTTTCAGCCATTCTTCATAGGACACAATCCCATTACCATCGGAGTCCACTTGTTTCATCATCTCTTGCAGCATCTACAGAGACAAAAGCCCAGGATAAATGGGGGAAGAAAATGGCAACACAATCACAAATGGCAGTAGGTTGAGGGCTTGGGAACTATCCATCGCAAGTACAAATATTACCAGGGAACCACTGATCATCAACTAAGATGAACATTTCTTATATGCACTGATAACAGCATATTTTATGCAATACACTATAAAGATAGGAACTGTAAAGATTCAGAAAGTCAGTTTCCAAAATCGTGGAACATGACAATATCCCTCCCCAAAAGAACGGAAAAGAGATTTGATGGATTTGTTCTCAATAGTGGGGCCAGTCCTGAAATGGTCCTGCATATAACACTTCATTGTTATGTGTCATAATAATACGTGTAATCATTTATTTCCTGCATACAGATAGTTAGCTGAACATCGCAGAATTCTATGTACGAATTAGGAGCCTGATGTTTTTGAAACCATGAATATAAAATATAATAAAATATGTTCACGTGTTCAATCATTTGATTGAACAAAATACTCACCAGCGGGAAGATGTTTTGAGCCATAGCAACTCGGCTCCCCGAATTTATTCAATTCTGAGTTATCCTATACATTGTAAAATCTGCTTTTATGCAACCCTGCGCAACAATTTAGTATGAATAACATGGAAAACACTCACAGGTTTCAGTTCAGTAATATCCCAGTCCAGGTATTCGGCTACGCGCATCATTTGAGTTATTATTCGATCTACTTCCTATAGGGACACAGAAAGGTAAAGAAAGTGGCAGGTGAGCTATGAAAAAGACGAAAATTATGAGGGAAACGTAAAACCTGGTAAATTTATTAACAGAGATTAAAAAAGTGAAAAACAAATGAAAAAGAAAGCAAAAAGCTGAATTGGATATAGAGAATGGAAAATAGAGCAAGCATAGAACAGGTCCAAGGATCAACTTGCTGTTAGTGTTAAGTGAATAGATAGAAACAGTAAGGGGTAAACTTACAGAACTGTCCAGGAGTCCATTGCCATCTTTATCATACAACTTGAAGGTGACTGTGAACCAAAGATACCGCTTATCACAAAATAATATCATTTCTAAACACAAGATGGAGCTAGCGTTTTATATTGTGTGAAAACATTAAAATAAATGTCTTCTTTCCAAAATTGTCTTAATATTCAGATGAATAGGACACAAAACAACCACATTGCTAACTGGCAGCGCCATCTCCTAATTGGAACATCAACGTGCAAACATATCTTTAGGACAGCTCTCAAAAAGCTCTCTACCAAAATGGCCAACGATGTGTGTGGGAACCTTGATATGCATTTTTCCAAAAATCACTTACCGGAAATCAGTGGGAGGACCTTCCACTCATGGGCATTTCGGGTCAGACCCCCGTCTGTAGTGTTCCCTGAGCCGGAGTGCATTTGGGGTCAGACCCCCGTCCGCAGTGTTCCCTGAGCCGGAGTGCATTTGGGGCCAGACCCCCATCCACAGTGTTCCCTGAGCCGGAGTGCATTTGGGGTCAGACCCCCGTCCGCAGTGTTCCCTGAGCCGGAGTGCATTTGGGGTCAGACCCCCGTCCACAGTGTTCCCTGAGCTGGAGTGCATTTGGGGTCAGACCCCCGTCCGCACTGTTCTCCGAGTCGGAGTGCATTTGGGGTCAGATCCCCGCCCGCACTGTTCCCCGAGTCGGAGTGCATTTGGGGTCAGACCCCTATCAGCAGTGTTCCCTGAGCCGGAGTGCATTTGGGGTCAGACCCCCGTCCACAGTGTTCCCTGAGCTGGAGTGCATTTGGGGTCAGACCCCTGGCCCACAGTCTTCCCCGAGCCGGCGCTGGAGAGGAGTATATCACGTGCAGGGAAATGTGTTCAGTGAACACATCTCATGCATGGCATTTAGATGGGGTGGGGAAAGGGGCAAATGGATTTGGTAGAATTTTGCAGAATTTGCAAAACTGACATGAAAATCTAAAGAAGCCACGCAGCTATCATATACATTAAGGTACAAATAATATCCACCTAGCTACTGCCACCTACAAAGGCTACTGGAATGTCCAGAAGTGTGTTCCAGATAGTTTTAGTTACATAATACAGATGAATATCAGACTACACATTCTTATAGAATTAATTGTCACTAATAATATCAGTTTCTTTTTCCAAAAAAAGATTTTCCCTAGCAGCAGCTGCTGTAGTATTCCTGTGACTCAATAGATGGCGGGGAGAATACTTCTCAAATCTGAACGAGCACACAGAGCAGCGGAAGGGGATATTGACCATTATTAGAGTAGCTGCATTAACCATCTGCTCTAATGGTCTATGCCAGACACAAACAGATCTGATATAGGAGACTATAAATATTTCATTAAATTATGTCTTTGGTGAATTTGCGATCTTTCACAATAATCATACATCTGTTGCTGAACCGACACAGACATTGTCCCTAGTTACGTTGCGTTACAGTTATGTATATAGCGCCAGCAGGTTCCGTAGGGTTGTTACAATGTATTAAAGGGACATTCAGTCTCTAAATTTGAATTTTCCTTTAAGCCATTCTTATGTGCAGTCATCAAACATCTCAAAAAAAAGATATCGGCCATAATTAAATCCCAAGTGAGTTCTCTAGCTGATTAAGGAGCAAGAGCAGAGTTTCTTCTGCAATGCAACCTTTGTCTCTCAAATCTTTGGTGACCCTTTTTCCTCTTTAGCTGTGGATGGAGATGGCTGCATTAAAATCATGTGCCCCCCAGGTAAAAAACCATCTGGTCCACCTATTCCATTCAAGCACAACCACGCCATTCGGGAAAAGATGCAGCCTTAGCCGGATCATCAAAGTTCTCATTAAAAGAGATGAAATACATTTGTTTTTGCAAATGATGTCCAAAAAAAAAAATCACTGGTCACCAACAGATGGCCCATATTTTGATATTCCTAGCACGGTACACCATGTTTCGACATTTGGAACAATAATTTGGCTACTTACACTCGAGCTTGTCCTCAGCAGTACCTCCTTCCAGCAAAGAAAAGTAACAGGATACATCATTCAGGCTCACACGGAAGTTTTCTGCAGGGACACAGGAGTTGCATCAAGAAGAGTACGTATTTGAAAGAGTAGAGCCTCGCTAATGTGCTACCCGGTATAACAGTGCCTGAAAATCAGTGCTGGTAACAAGATCATTCAGCCTCGGTCCTGGTATTCCTTGCTTTATGTAGGAGGCTCGCTGCCAAATAGTCTCTTGCTGAGAGAAAATCAGATGCTGTAAGGGATTTTTTTTAATGATGGGATACAAAAACACTTGGTAGCATAAGGTAGCTTATGTATGTGGTGCTAGCTGTCATTTTGTGTAAATGTTGCTTTAACTTAACTTTTAACTTTAGCTTAATTAAAACCCCTAACATCCATCACTACAGCCCATAGAGGGATCCAGGAAGTGTTGGAGCCAATACAACACAGAACCAGTGCCAGAAATAAATATATTATTATTTATTATTATTATTATTATTTTATTATTATTTCTGTGTTCTGTATATAGAAACACAGTCTAGGAAAGTTGTGTGGAGCTTCCTGTGATTTCACAAGTCTGGCCATCTGCTGACCTTGAGCATGACATTGTGGGTCATTTGAAAATAAACCCAACATTGTGTCCAGGACTCTCCCCAGTGATTGTATGGATATAGGGGAGCTGTCACCTAAGGCAAAGCCATAACATATTTTCATTACGGACTCGTTTGTTAACTTTAAGTGAAGGTTCAGTTTTAAGCCACTTGGGTTTATATTTCCAGCCTTGATACCCATGGATTTCTATGCAAATTATGTTTAGTTCATTTCCAATGACCTCTTAGGGAGGATTGCATTGGAAAGCAGGTGGAATGCCGACATTTTTAACTCCACCTTTTGTTGTTTTGTCAGAATAAGCATCAGCCTCCAGAGCTATTATTTAGGTGACGCAACAACGTTGGGGATGGGGATAATCTGGATTTAAGATGTCCAAACACACAGAAGTGCAAGAGACTTTTCCAACTATGGTACAAAATCAATTGAAAACATATTCCAGCAGCAAAGGTTTAAGAAGCAGCTCCTTGAAACATATACTAATCCTTTATTCAATTATAATAAATAATAATAATAATGTGTATTCACTGAAATGAGCACCAGCACGGTTTCCTAGCCAAAGTGCATTACAGGCCATTTGTCAAATCAAAAACGCTGTTAAATTAATAACGCTTCCTATTTAAAAGCAGACCAGGTAGCAAAAGCATGGATACATTACTGGTGACTGTAATTAATAGTACAAAGTTTCGCCATAGCGGGCTCAAAGGCCGACGTTGTTCAATTGATTTTGTTTTCTGAACGCTAAACAGCTAAAGATTACTATGATTTAAATGTCAATATCCCTTGGATATGCCTTATTATTTTATCAGTGTCTCTTATCACATTAATAGATTGGTTTTCTCTGTTGTAAAATTAGTTGGAACACGTGGACTTATAACAATAGGGTGAACCATTTTGTGTTTACAGGATGACATTTTAATAAGGTAACCTGTACTTGTCAGGGGAGGGCTGGCACCTTCTACCCAGGGGGATAAGTAAAGCCAAGTGGCCCCATTGGCCCCAACATACAGACTGGCACGCATATGTAGACACACGTACTCAAGCTTATTGCTAAGGAAGATATACTGATTTTCGTCACCTGTTCAGAGACAGAGGAACCTACCTTTGTTCCCATCAGTCTGGTTCCCATCATTTTGTTTGCTTGAGCCTGTCTGAAAGGACATGAAGAGTCGCTCGCAGAGGTCAGGGGAAATGTCCTCCACCTCCAGGTAGGTTTTCAGGAAAGATCTAAAACCCTCGAAATCTATCGACTTAAGCAGAGCACAGACAGCATCTGAGTGAGAGCAAATCATCACAGAATCAAATGTATACACCGTGCTCTACAACCGTGGTAGTCAGGAGATGTTACACGCTGCAGAGTTATGTATTAGCCTTTATACACAGGAGAGGCAGTTCATATATACTTAGAAATAATATGGAGCACATTGTATTGATTTTGTCCATTTTTGTTTGCAGACCTGTGTGTTAAGTAAGAGAAATCGGTTTCAAAGTGTATATTTTTTGTACAGCAGGGTAAGTGGGCAGGCTAGATGCACCAAATGGTTTTTATCTGCAGTCAAATTTGACGTCTCTATGAATTTTCACAATTGCAAAATAGCCACACTTTTCAATACTTGGGATTCTAACCCATTTGTCCATAATCCCTAAGTGTCTGTTAAAACATCATAAGTGAGTGCCGTAAAAAAGAGCGATACTGAAAGTCAGTGATAGGTGAATAACCGGTAACAGCCGTATGTGTAGAATACCAAAAAAAGCCTATTCTGATTGCATGCAGTAGGGTTAAGCATCCTGGTACATAGAATGCAAGACATAGCAATATAGAACCTAGAACTTGACAGCAGATATGGACCATTTGGCCCATCTAGCCCTTTTTATGTTCTTTAAACACTCAAACCTTAATCAAGCATAGCCATACATCTATCCCATGCATGCCCTGTATTAGGACAGCTGCATACAACACAATACACCCAGGAGGGGTAAGAACTATAACACAGACAAACATAAAACAAAGACATCTATCTCACCTCTTCAGATAAAAAATGGCTCAAACTACCTCCACCATAGAACTCCTGCAGGACATCTTGAACCTTCCTGGCGCTGTCTGCGAACAGAAGATAATTGCATTTTACCATGTATGTCACATTCCCAGGAATAATCAGAGCTTGAAGTCTTCTTCTGTGCTTCGGATCTTTCAACATCACTGCAAGGCTGAAGGTTCGGGGAGCGGAGGTATGGCACCGATGGCTGCATAACACAGACAAGATGTGGGAGGGAAGAGATGTATTTACTCACAATCAATGTACTTCTGCAGTTGGGTGAACTCCTTCGGGCTCAGTATTGCCCACTCCTTGTTCTCTTCGCTCATACTGGCTCTGCGACAGCCCTGCGGCAACACAGCAAAAAGGAGGTGAGGCAGATGATCCATGGCAGGGCAGATAATCAGGGGCAGCGGGGAGAATGTAGTGAGAGCTGAGGGTATGAATGGGCTGCGATTCTGGCTCAAACCTTGGATTACACATTAGCTGAACTAACACATTCTCCCGGAGTTTTCCAGAATCCCTACACTGCTGCAATACCGAGACAGAATGAGTGGCAGCGTGACAGAAAAAGACAGGGGCAAGGAGGGGTGGAGGGAGTGAGGGAGGAAAGCAAAAGACATGGAGTGAGTGGAAAGAAGGGGGCTTACTGGTACGGGATAGAGAGAATGAAGGAGACACCATTCAGGACAGTAGCTTGCGATAAAATAGACAGCAAGGAAATAGGGGTGAAAGTAAGAGCAAGACAAACCAGTTACAGAAAGTGAAGCTGGAATGAGAGGGATGGAGCGTGAGCAGTGGGTGTAAGGCAGAGACAAAAGTGAGGTAGGGGGAGGAGATTTAAAGGTATAGGAAACAGAGAGATGATGGGAAGACATTTTAAGCATATTAAAAAAAATAGTTCGGCATAACTGCAAATACAACGTATCAAGACTGCCTCCAATATGGCTGTATATGATATGATTTCCTGTTATTTTACACCTTACACTTGCACAAAGAGAGGGTAAACTAGTAAGTACTCCAAGCCAGCTGTATGTAACCTGTACACCAACAAATACTCCGAGCTGACACTCAGCACACTGAGCAGGTACTGCCATCTGGCAGCACACAACACGCATCCTGGCAAGAACTCGCAACTGGCACTATGTCACCTGTACACTGCATAGCTATTCCTAGAAGGCATTACACCGGTATATCTGAACACGGAGTGAGTACTCAGAGCCAGCATTATGTGATAAGGAGTGCAGGAGTATTTACTTCTCGTCGGCAGCATGTGACCAATACACCAGCAAATACTTCCGGTGAGCAATCCCTGGCAGGAGCAGGTGAGCCGTACCCTAACAAATGCCCCCAGCTAGAATGATGTCACCTAAACACTAGAACATACTCCCAGCCATCATTATCTCACCTGTGCACTAGCAGGTACACCATCCAGCAGCAAGCCAACTATACAGTAAACAAGTGCTCCTAGCTGGCAGTATAGTACATGCAGCATTAGCAAGAGCTTCTACCCAGAAATAGGACACTGGTGCGCTGGACCAGTACTTCCAGCCAGCAGCATGCATCCTTTACAGATGGCAAGTACTCGCAGCCAGCAGTATATGACCTATTAAGTATGAAATTACTCTCAGCCAGTAGTATTTGTACGCTGAATGATTTATGTTATTCTGCATGGAACCTTGCATAAAGTCTCCCAGACACCCCACACAAAGAGCAAGTTTTCCCAGCTTGAAGAATCATCCCTGCAATGCTGTGAAAAAGAAGTTGCCCTCTTTTAGATTTCTTCTATTTTCCCTTATTTGTCACATCTAAATATTTCAGATCAAACTAATTTTAACATAAGACAAAGAAAATGTGAGTAAACATCAGCTAGATGATAATTTAATTTATTAAAGTTAGAAGTGTTAATCAAACCTATATCACTCCTGTGAAAAAGAAATTGCCCCCTAAACGCAATAACTGGTTGTACCAGCTTTGGCAGCAACAACTGCAATCAAATGTTTGGGATAACTGACAATGAGTCTTTTACATCGCTGTGGAGGAATTTTGGCTGACTCTTCCTGACAGAATTGTTTTAATTCAGCCAAATTGGCGGGTTTTCCAGCATGGACTGCGATCTTAATTGGATTCAAGTCAGGACTTTGACTAGGCCATTCCAAAACCCTCATTTTGTTTATTTTGAAACATTCAGAGGTGGACTTGCTCATGTGCTTCAGATCATTGTCCTGCTGTGTAACCCAACTGTCCTTGAGCTTTATGAACTGATGGCTGGACATTCTCCTTCAGGAGTTTCGGGTAGAGAGCAGAATTCATGGTTCCACATTATGTCAAGTCGCCCAGGTGCTGAAGCAACAAAGTAGCCCCAGACCACCACATTACCACCATGTTGGTATGATGTTCTTATTGTGGAATGCTGTGTTAGTTTTACGCCAGACGCAATGGGACCCATGCCTTCCAAAAAGTTCCCCTTTTGACTCATCAGTCCACAGAATACTATCTCAAAAGTCTTGGGGGTCATCAAGATGTTTTTTTGGCAAATGGGAGATGAGCACACAAACTTACTCATGCTAACACACATATACATGCTTACACATACTTACCCTAACATACACTTACTCACTAACACACACTTACACACTCATGTACTCCTTTACACATCCATGCTCACGCACACACAAACACTTCCATGCTCACATTCATGCTCACACACATCTACAGATTCTCATTCTAACATACATACATACATACTCCCTCCCTTAGCTTCTCACTTGCTCCCTCCCTCTTGCACCCTCTCCTTACCTCACTGACTGCTTTCTCTCTCTGGCTACACGCAAACTACATGAGCAATCTCACTTTCACTGCGGGGTCACGTAACCTTGTGTTATGTGACCCCATTGTGTTTCTGCCTCCCCACGCCAGTCTAAAATTGTTCACAAAGGGCCACTCTGACCTGGACCAGCTCGCCCATTACACAAGAGATAAAAGAATTCCTGAGGTAATGAAGTACACATGATGATAACATTCTGATCTCTGATTAATTATGTTTTCCAAATGTGTTTTAGTTGCCACTTTGTTACTTGGCCACCTGCTGCACTTACCATGAGCCTAAAGTTACTTGCCCTCCCCTGTCAGCAAACAAATAGGGTTGTGAGCGTGTGTTACACTACCACACTAGGTCATGGGAAAAAAAGTTTGAAGAACACAAGTTTATATCATAGGAATCTAAGCCTAAATCACTAAATATCTAATACAAATGCCACTGACTTACAATGAAAGTTTTGGGTATAAACACACAGCAATCATGTATCAGTCTGCTAACTTGCTCTGATCACGTTCAGCCGACAATTCTGAGAGACCAGATATCATAATGGCGTGCGACACTATCTGTCATTAACATAGCATTGACATTTTGTTTTGTTCTGTACAAATCTTTTCAGCAACTTACTAGAAATATAGCGCATACTTATCATTCCTCAAACAGCTTCAATGCTTTGTCTGATAATAATCAAATTTAACCATTCAGTGAAAAATCCTACCGCTGCCAGATAGGCCTGCACAGTGGAACGAGCAGACATGATAACTGCAAACCTTGTTTTCATTCACTTCCCAGGCTGAATGACAACTAGAATGTATGGTGGTGAAGTTAATCAATGTATGACTACGAACTAATAAAAGTAATTTTCATGATATGTGTGCCAAAGTTTAATTGGTATGAGTGATACTGGTAGAAAACCATATATTGATATGTGAAGTGCAGTGTAGAAAATAAGAGCCTCCTACAGAACAACCCGACCGTCTCACCAATCGCTGATCTTCATCCTTAGTTTAGATGCATCAGTTGTTGGGGTGCTGGATTATGACATCATTTTGTGGCCCACTTTGTTAATAGAACAAACAAGGTGCCAAACAGGCCTCTGTCTTAGGGCTAAGCTTTTACCTAGCAGATGCCTTGCTCTGAGCCACCAGTGAAAGGGATGAGTAGCAGTTCACTTAGACATCCCTAGTCTGACCTTGGCCACTGTGCTTCAAAATGTCATTGTACTCCTTCTGAAGTTAAAGTGAAGGTCCTGTGACCGCATTGTGCTGCTCTGAACACTGGGTAGTAATTGAAAGAAAACAGATGTCTGTGAGACCAGCAGTTACCACTGATTAACGCTGCTCTCTAGCATCACCTATCCTCCCTCAAGATGACCATAATGACAATGGCTTCTTCGCTTACTCAATGTGAAGAGCAAAAGGGAACATTGGTTCATTTCCACCTTCAATTCAGTATGCTCTGTCCTAAGAGACTTGTAACACAATGAGCTACAAGTCAGTAAATAGACAAGCTGGAAGGACAAGCTTAACACCCCAGACACTTCCTCTTCTTACCAAAGAACACGCAATACACCACGCAGAAAATGAACTTGGAGAACCAGAAAGGGTGAGTAGATCTCTCTGTTGAAGAGGGAGGGGTAAAAGCAATGCAGACAGTTTATTAGAAATATATACACTTAATTTGCTGTAAGTACAACATTAAAAAAGGGACACTCCAGTGCCCTATATAGCTCCTCCAATAAACAATTGCTAAAGTATTTCTTCGGTACTTATTCATTGCATTCTTAAGTTGAAACTTAACTTTAGAAGACACTGCAGTGAACCCTGTTCTTTTGATTTTTGCACCAGCTTTGGTGGTTGAAGCAGCCAGTCACAATCAATGGACTTACTTTCCGCGCATGTATGTAGTGGCCTTTTTAGTCGGCACAAGGAGTTGAGTATAGGAAGCTTGCACGCTGGCAAGTAGAAACTTTTAATTAACATCCATGTTACTATGATTGTACTCTGAAAGGACTACATAAAAGCTATGATATATATCCATATTTGAAGATTTTAGTTCCTGCATCTGCCCTGGCGGCAACAGCGCGAGAGGCTGCATCTGCCCTGAGAGGCTGCATCTGCCCTGCCGGCAACAGCGCGAGAGGCTGCATCTGCCCTGGCGGCAATAGCACGAGAGGCTGCATCTGCCCTGGTGGTGCATCTATACTGCCACTTCAGTGAAGTGAACATTAGACTTGGGCGCCGACCAGTGGTCTCTCCCGCCCAAGTTGCTGCACCAAGAGTTAAAGGTCTGTACGAGCGACTCTATTGGTCGCCAGCAGGGAGCTCCTCTGCCATTGGTTGATGGCAGACGAGCCCCCTGCCGGCGACCAATAGAGTCGCTTGTACAGACTTTTAAAATCCTGGGTGCCGCAACTTGGCTCCAAGAGTAAAAGGTCCGTACGAACGACCAATAGAGTTGCTCATACGGACCTTTAACTGGGAGTGGGGTGAGTCTATTGGTTGCCTGCAGAGGCCCCTGCAGGCGACCAATAGCGTCGTTCGCATGGCCCTTTAACTCCTGATGGTGACCCTACGGATTTCCGCTTCCGTTAACCCCTGCAATGCTGCATAGATAAGGTAGGCTAGATGGGGAAGGGACCAGGGAGACGAAGATGAAGATTCTTTGTGTTGTGTGTCTATACGTGTTGCCGCCACCATGTTCGTATGTTCCGTATTCGGACTGAACAACGAAAACGCACCCTTCGTGTTCGTTTTCATGTTTGCCCGAATACGAATGCACAAGTCTAGTGAACATATATCTTACACAGCTAATCAGCATGTAAAAGTACAGCAGGATATTGTATCGTTAGCAGGGAATTTCCAAACCTGAAATTATATTGATGACAACATGAAGAAGACATATATTAGAATAATCTGCAATGCTTTTAATTCATACTTTCTTCATGACAGGCAAAAAATAACAGATAGGTGCCATAATTGTATTCTTATGAAAGAGTTAGTGGCCCAATCGCCATAGGCAAATCACCTGCTAGAGGGCAGCTCATTTTCACAAAAAAAGATATTTTTTTCTGGAAGCATTCGCATAAAAGGAAAATCAAGTACGAGGGCGACTGCTAAAGGTGTTGCATGTGCAAAAACGATGAGAACGTGTGCAAAACTGTGATTACAGCAATACATAGATGATTCTGAGACCATTTCTTCCAAAACCTGTTAAGCAAATTTGTAAAGAGAGCTTTATAGGCCTATCAAGTAAGGTTTAATCATCATAGGACAATTAGGTGTTCCCACAAAATATCAAGAGGTGGAATATTACATTATTTTTACAAGGAATTATTTCTGGTTTTGACAAAAGTCACTTTTTTTACAATTCCCACATTTTATACAATTAAAAAATGTCCACGCAATGGTGTTTAAAGATTTAAACCGTATATCAGAAATCTACCTTATGCGTATAACATTGGAACAGCTGTCTTAACTCAGCATAGAGGAGGTAAAATGAATCCTAATTTGTAACTATGACATATTGGGGAACGACTGGGCTGATCCCTATTCCGTGGTGAAAACAAAGAATGTTCACTTGCATCAATACAAGTGTCAAAGCGAAATCGTAACGCATTGGCAGCTGCCCAATGACCTCCCCCTAGCGAATGGGCACACAAAAAAGGTGCATGGTGACTTTACCTAAGATATACCTAATGCACCTATCCACGAGTGCCTGAGATTTGCCTACTTATAAGCATGTATGCTTAATCTGCCAGGTTGCCTCTAAAAAGGTTGCCAACCAAGAGTGACCTTGATGACCAGATGATATATGCAATAAATGGTCAGTAGGGATAACCCGTGAACATAAAATAAAAACAACACTATATCCTACAAAAATGTTATCTGCAATTTCCTATGGGTTAATGCTTTCTTGTGTCATTCCTCCTTTTTCCTGCACACACTACAGAAACAACATTATCCTGACGGACAATAACTGTGAGCAATTATGCGTCTAGGAGAATGGGTTGAATGAGGTCACTTGGTTGAATTCTTAATCTCTGGGTTTATGTCTGTACATATTCAACGTTCATATAAAATACACATGCAAAGTGTTCATGTTCATAGGATCGTTGACATTTTTGCCGTTCAATAATAATAAATGTAATTGGTTCTGGGAATTACAAGTAAACATCATTTTTAGTATACAGTAAACAAGAAAAGTAATGTACCTGAAGAAGATACCCAAGTTGTCTTGTAAGCTTACACTCTAATTTGGTATTGCCTTGTGTCTACTTGTTTCATGTATGTTCATGGCTATCGTGGCACCAATCTCTTCTTTAGTCTTCGGCATCAGGAATTTATTAAACTCGGCATGTGGTGGTCGGGGTGTGTAAATATAGCATATACAGACGTGGGACAGCTGGGTACTGTTTTATAGGTAGGAGGACATCGTTAATAAAAAGGATTAAGATAACTTTATACTAAGGGAGGGCAAAGGGTAAACAGACTACTGTTTTCTTTGTGTTGCAGCTTAGTGACTGCATAAATACAAAGACTGATTACAGGAATCCAAGCAGGTTTGATTAACAGTAACAATAATAATGACGTTTAATGTAGCAACATGATATGGGATTATTTAATAAGCTTTAGAAACAACATGAGAAAATAGTATGGGGTGTGCGGCAAGTAGATCCAAAACGGAGGAAGGAGAAGAGTGTGGATGGGCAGAATAGATCATAGAGAAGGCACTGGGCTAGGGTTTTGGTAACCCTAAACATGCATTCAGACCCCATATTTCATTTTCATTTTTTTGGCAGACTGAGAATGGAAGGTTATAAATATTTTATATTGTCACAAAACACAATCACTTATTGCCAGGGGCAAAAGAAACAACCATCTCTTTTAGTCTGCTTCGCAGTAATTATATACCAAGTTTCTCACTTTACCCTGGCTCCTGTAACTGGAGTTACAATAAAACATTTAGCCACGTTCTCCAACAGCTAGTCTGTGATGCACCAAAGTGCGGATTCTCTCTAGCTCTGCTATGACAATTAGATGATACGTGGAAACGTTTCGCTGTATTCTTTTAACAGGACTCATATGTACTTGCGTGAACATTTTGGAACAGATCGTGGCCAAGCATGATTCCAAAGATGGGATAATATACTTCATTGTATAGTAGCATTCATCCTGAATCCAGCAGTAAGTACAGGTCATTCATAGTCCTCACGGTTCACAGGGGAGCCATACTGTAGTAGCAAGCCCAGCTGCTAATGGTGTCTGGAATTATTTATTAATGAAAATGGACAAGGCCTACAGATTAACTGTTTATTAAATGTGCTAAATTGCCACCTTGCACTTATCCATTTCATCATAACTGGACTAACACGGCTACATCATCAAACTGCATATAACAGAACTTAGAAGGTACAGCAACATTGGTCCCATTGAGCCATTTTGGATCTTCAACACGGTACAGATATGGGAAGGACCCTGGCAACAGATTGCTACATCTTCCCTGTATCAAATTACTAATGATTTGATTGTTTTGATTCTCTGTTCATTTAGCTCTAATGATTCTGGTTTTTAAATGAGAAAAAAAAGCTATTCTGGTAGAAGCCACATTACTGGGAAATGACTATAATGGATAACATGCTATAGTGCACATATCTGACAATAACCGTGTCCATAATATTCTCTATCTTACCCCTTAACCTCTTTGTAGCCAGGAGTTTTGGACACACTTCATGAAACGTTTTACAAATTTTGATCATTTGGCTATTCGCTCCCATCCATCCGCCTTGTTAGCGAACAAGTGAAAAACATGACATTGGATGCCTTCTTGACGGAGGTCATGATGTCAGCCAACACACATGATTTGGGTTTGGGTATGTTTTCTGTATTTAGCGTAACTGAATTTGTTCCGCATCAGCCTTAATGAAGCAAATAGCTCCCCTTACACATCACAGGAAACTCACTCAAACTGAGCAGCTTATTGTGCATCATTACAACCTTTCTAAAATTAGCATTAGTGGGTAATTTGAATTACAAAAAAACAGTCATCAGTTAAAGGCCAGTTAATCTAATAAGACACGACACACATGGCGTCTTTATCATTTCATTTTTTTTTCCCTTCTTGTTGATTTTGAAAATTAATGAGTAACACATCCTTTGCTGTATTAGTTTTATATATCCAATCTAGCAATTTAACAAAACGTTTTCAATGATACGAAGAGTTCCCGATTTAACCATGTAACTATATAAATGTGTATATTTAAGGCAATGAGCCTTGCTTCCCTTTTCCCCTTCCTTGAACCTGATTTTCTCATATTTTAGATCATTCTAAAGATATAATAGGAAGTTTGACACTGGCTAATAATAATAATTAATTAGGGCTAACGGACTCTACATTATGTTCTCTGAATGTGTTGGCCCACTAATTATTGGAGGTACTTCTCTGGGAAAATATAGTTATATTGATTTCCATTTCCAAAAATAAATCAATACTGTTACTGGTGGCTTATGGTAGATCACTTTGGATAGGACTCAAGATGCAATTAAACTAACAACACAAAATAAGCAGATGCAGCCAAGTAATATTTTTTGTTGTTGGGAAGCCACAAAATTGTTGCAGGGTAATATTTTGCATTAACAGACAATTTATTCAATGCATCCCAATAGTCTCTATAGTGCTATATTCTGACTTGGGAACTCTTAGGAATTCTGGCCAACCAAATTAATATGAAGCATTATTATCACTTTCTAAAATTCGGATACGCTCTCTATCCCCTTTGTTGAGCATGATGACCCCTTATTCAGGGATTTCTTACAATGGCTTGGTGAAAACCTGTGCTCTGCATTGCATATTTTCCCCTTTTTTCAAAGGGTTAATGTTCAGATTTAAGAGTTGCGTGGTCAAAAGGGCCATTGCCATGGCAATGTGTAACATGGAACCATCTGCACAACTAATTGTATTAGCAGAACAGCTGCGTTTCTGCTCAAAAATAATTAAAGAAATTAACAGTAATGTCCATGGATTGGAAGTATAGAAGAGGCCGTTTGAACTTTGATATAAAGTAGGACCTGTAATAGACTCAGCAATATTTTCAACGTTCAAAGAAGGACACTTTCGTTTTTTGGGGTACAATTAGAGGTGGGACTACTGGGTAAGGATTAAAACAAAGCTTATTGGAAATATTCTATTTCCAATATTTAACTTAATAAGGAACATGGATATAGCTGTAGAATAAACCTAGGTAATGAATGATATGTGACATTGTTTTCTACGTTGGCACAATAAAAAATATCAACTTCAGCTAAAGGCTCCACCAAAACATATTTTCTGCGGTTTTAATTTCAAATTATTGCGAATTTTAGGACAGTTGCAACATTGTAATACAATCATACCCACCAAATCACTGAGCTCTGACAAGAGTGACGTCTGACAATTGGAAGTAAGCCAGAGGGATTTAGGTTCTAAAGAAGGACACCTAAAAGGCATGGGGCTAAAAGGTTCCTGAGAAATGTGTGTCCAAATGGAAGTCCCCAATGCTCAATGGCGATTCCTACTTTTATTTTGATCTTGCATTTGTTCACATAGCAAATCAGGCTTATAAAACTGTATGTGGTTATACTGCACACACAGTGACATGGTGAAAAGCTGTCAGGTTTGCATAACTTAAGAGGAAAATCCACTAAACACCTAATGGTAAGAGCAGGACAGAATTTGCATATCTACATTGTCTTCCCTTTTACATGACGAGCCCAGCTTATGTTTTTGAAAGTGATGGACTTCTAGAAGTTCAGAACGCTTGGCTTGTATTTGTTTATCACAATGTTCTACTGTCAAAAAGATGTAATAATTGACTAGAAACAACACAAATGTGTTGTATTATTTTGAACACCTTTCGCAATGATAGCTATTGATAGGAAACAGAGTCTCTGTTAAGCCTTATCCCCTTGTCAAATCTCTGACCGTACAGCCTAAAACAAGTCACTCTGAGTATTTGGATGCCTGAGAGGAATTTGAAAAGCCTGTTCAACTTTTTCCGAGCTGACTTTCTTAAGTAAAAGGTACACTATCTGGAACACCGCTTGTTCTGATCTATAAAACGGTACACTACAAGAAACCTTCATTCACATTATTAATGCATGCAATCTTGAACATGGAACCTTATTTGCTTTATTCAAAGATGGATACTGATGCATGTGTATAGAAGGTAGCAATACCATGTGTCTCATTGTGTGGGAGTTAATGTTTACATATATTTACAGGTAACACATTGTCTGTGTGGGTGTAAATGGTTACCTGTTTTCAGGTTGTCAGCCTCATTTGTGCATAATGTGGTAATGACATCTTTACCATAGTGTCAGTTCTAACTATATATGCAATGCACACATATCTGATAAAAGAAAGCATGTCAAAAGTAATCTGGTTGACTGTGGGTAATCTAAGGTCAAACAAAAGTTCAAGCGTTACAGGCTTTCTGATCTTATGGTGTTTTTCTGAAAGTACAAAGTGTGCCATTACGACTCTAAATGGCATCACACAGATTTACACTGTAGGCTGTTTTCTGGAACTCATATTCTTTAAAACTAAAAATAAAACGCAGCGCCACAGTTAGAATTAAGACTCCTGGAATGCAGGTTTACACCACTATATTCACTTGGAAGAAGTTTTTTTCTTTTTGTACCCCTTGTGACCAAGGCTGAGAACCTTTTCAGAACAAGAAGGGCTTTCTTCAGATACCATGTTTTGATCATCACATCTAATTTTGTATAAAAAAAATAAAATATGGTGAGAATTTTAAAAAACAAACCTTTTTTTCTCACTTGTATCTAAAACATATTTTACTCATCTACAAAAGCTAATGAAAAAAACGGCTAAATAGATTAGAAATACCCAATGTTTTTATTTGCAAGTTATAGGGCAATGTGTACAAGTAGCGTTACTCTATATCAAAACCATTTTTGTTCCAAATCTGATCATTCTGCCCCATGTGCTATTAAGGACATCTTTAAAGCCGTCCATTTCAGTTTACTCTATCAAACCATATGTTTTCGAAAAGTAGACCCCCCAGGGTATTGCATTTAAGGTATAAATTTACAGCTCCTGGTATACATCACTTCAAAACAACACCACAATATGTTCAGCAACATCTCCAGTACAGTGATACCACCCACGCAGTGGTTTGTCAAGTTAATTGCGGGCTAAAAGGTCATATTTGGGACAAGTGCAATTCAGGTTTTCAACTTGGAATTTTGACATCTGGTCATTCTGCCCCATGTCCTATTGGGGACATCTTTGAACCAGGTCAATTCCATTTACCCCATCAAACCATATTTTTTTGAAAACTAAACACTGCTGTAGTTTAAAATTGTGATTAGAAAGCTGGACTCTACAAGTACTGCATTCAATCATGTAAGTCAATATTTAGAATGCAGGGGGAGCTGATAGTCCTCAGAGGGACCCTCTTGAGACCTTTTTTTTTTTTAAGTTTTTTTTTTTTCAATAGGCGCCGCCATCTTGCGAGAGGCAAAATCTCTTGCAGTGGTGCTTGTGACAGCTCTTTGGAGTGAATATGAAAGTATTTACAGAGTGCTTTCAATTAGGGGTAATACTTAATCCTGTTTAGTTATCAGTAAGATCTGCAAACCAGGTATTTCACTTATAAATGCTGCACGTCTAGCTTATTATTGGTTTCTGCACTGCCAGCACCTATCCAGTTCAACATCAAAGCTTACCAATATAATTCTGATTAACGTCTAAAAAAAGAATATTAAATAAGATCACAAGTGACAAAACAGGTTTCTCTTACGGTCAGGTAGACGAGGGATCCAACAATGCAGGTAAGCACGGCTAAAGAAAGTCCAGAACACAGTCCGAGGTCGAGGGCAAAAGCAGGCAGCAAGGTCAACAACAATCCGAGGTCAGGGCAGGTAGATCAGGTGCAAAACGGTAAACAGGTCCGGGTTCGTAGGCAGGCAGAGAAGAATCGTGGTCGTTTAAACAGGCAAGAGGTCGGTACACAAGGCAGAATTCAATCAGAAATATAGCACACCCAACGCTAAAGAACGTTTAGAACGGGCAAAGACAAGGCAAACAAATGAGGCTTAAATAGAAAAAGGAAACACTCACGTCATCAGCCGCGCCGTAGAGCGCGTCGCGCCCTAAATTGAAATCAGGTGCGTTTGCTGGTCCCACCACTAGATGGCGCTCTACCGCCGTGTTCCCGGCGTGTGCGCGCGGCCACTCGCCTGGAGTGTGAGCGGGTGCATGCGCCCGAAGAGGCAGGACCGGAGGTGGAGACGCGGACGTCGGGGGACCCAGTGTGTGCAGCCGAGGTAAGTGCCGCAGCGGCGCGCGTAACCCGTCGGCAACCCGCGTGTGTGGGACGGAGGTGGGGTTGCCGGCGCCCGGCGAGAGCAGCCGGAGAGCGAACCGTGGCGGCGGCGCGCGTAACAGTTTCAATATTCAATTATGGTTTTATCACAGAATGGACAGTTCCTCCTTCATTTGCATGTGTATTTACATACGTAGTGCCCTTGACATTTAAAGATGGACTTCACTGAAAATCAGTCGATGCAAACCTTTTTAATGATCTACATTGCACAGAGGCATATTTATGATATTTTAATTGACCCAGGCCAGGGCAGGACCTCCAGCTGACCTTTCCCCAATCGCTACCCTCACTATGGAGTGCTAGCATATGATGTCATAGCCTGGTGCTCTGTGTCTAAAAGGCACATGTGTCTTATTTCGGTCTATGGAGGCTGCGCCAGCTTGGAAAATGTGGACACCTGACCATCCCTAACAAGCTTTTCTATTTCTTTAAAATGATTAATGCCTAGGCACCACAGAGCATGAGATTCTGGAGGTTAATATACTTAATAAAGATTAATACCTGGTTTGCTTTATCCAACATAAATGACTTGTCTGGCTCTGTGTACATGTAAAAATGCAAAAGCCTTTCTAAGTTAACCTTGGGTCTTTGGACAGCAGCAGCCAGCCACAGCAGCTGATATTGTGACTCAGACAACCTGGGAAGTAAAACTGATGTTGTATTGACTGTATGTTGTATTTGACACCTGATGGCAATAATGTAGTCAACCAGAGCATTTAAATCTGATTCCTCTTGCCAGGCTTCCAGCATGTCCTTACAATTGTGACAAACTAGCTGTCATTACCCAGGATGAAGTAGTGCCCTGTAATAACAGAATGGATGTATAACTACAGTGAAGGAAAAAAATATTTGATCCCCTGTTGATTTTGTATGTTTGCCCACTGAAAAATACATTATCAGTCTATAATTTTAATGGTAGGTTTATTTGAACAGTGAGAGACAGAACAACAACAACAAAAAAATCCAGAATAACACATTTCAAATAAATTATACAGATCATCTAACTACAGATCACCACACGGGGGCGCGCGTCTAACGGCCAGACGGACCACATCGCGTCTTCCCGCGAGCAGGGGGCTGAACGCGCGGGCTGCGTCTCAGCTCCCCTGCTCGTGGCAACGCTGGAACCGCCGGGACCGCAGGTAAGGTAACAGGGCCCTCCATACCTGTTGTTTCTGTAAGTCAAATTGTTATGTTATAGATCACTTGTTAAGTCCTGTTTACATGTTGTACGGTGCTGCAGAATACAATTGCACTATATAAAACAAATCATAATACTAATGTATGTGTCTTGGAAAAATGCCCAATGTTGTCACCCTAGTTTTGTGCACAGAGCAACCAGCGGGAACATTTCACTGTACTGTAATTGCTTTATGATGTTCTTTATGATGACTAAACTAAATGGTGTGTCAGGGAGGCAGGCTGGCACCTACTTACATCTACAGAATTATTTTCGATGTTGGCACTCCCAAATATAAACAATTAATTTTTCGCTAAATGACCTAAATTGTCCAAATAAAAGGAGCCGGGGCCCCCTGGATTTATTTATTTTGTAGAAACTAATAAAATCATAGGCCTCTATTACTACAGTTAGTGTTTTCTCTCCGTGAGAACAACCCTTGCAAAACTCATAATTAAGTATACAGACCTTGTATGTTCATTTAGGTCAGCATGTAGGTAGCTTGAAGCACATATGTGATTAGACCATGTATTAATTTTTAAGCATATAGGTGTCGGGATTATACGTGGGTAGCTATATATGTGCATTTATTTCAGTGCATATTACAGTAACACTT
Organism: Spea multiplicata; assembly: GCA_009364415.1. Taxonomy (NCBI): domain Eukaryota; kingdom Metazoa; phylum Chordata; class Amphibia; order Anura; family Pelobatidae; genus Spea; species Spea multiplicata. Next base: position 200,436 of record VKOC01016169.1, read on the forward strand.
TAACTGTTTGTGTCCTTTTTGCAAATTAATTGGTAGATGAGAAGTCCCTTTACATATATGTTGGGTCCCTTTAAGGTGTGTTTACATCATGTCTCAAGCGAATGTTAACATAAAGTGTATGTGTGATCTTTCAGAACACGTAAGACCACATTCCAGGATTTTATATAATATGATTCTGAATCCCTACAGGTCAGTGACTAACAGTTCCCTCTGGGAAACCTCCTCCTACCTATCTACTAATTGTAAGCAGTCACACAACATAACTCCCACACATCCTAAGTGAAGGACATCCATTGGGTTCTTTTGTTCAGCAGCACTCAGTTCAAATGAGTTTTTTTGTCTTTTAGGGCTGTAGAAATACACCTACACAATCAAATACATCCACTTGATAAATTGGGTGAACATGTACAGGATTTTAGCCATGTTTAGTTTGTTTGCTGTGCATCTGGTGTTGAAGAATAGCATGGTTTGCGAGTTAACACCATATCCTAAGGTAAGTGGCCCCAGCCACCCTATAATATTTTGTACCAGCTGGGACATTTCCACACCAGACGTCTCCTCTGCTGACAGGAGCAAGCATCACTGTTTCCATCCTGACAAATGAGGAGTAATGAGGAGTAATGTACAGGATCAATACTAAGTATGAGTTCAGGTCAGGAGCAGGTATGAGGGGAAAACAGGTTGGTGGGCAGAAGCAGGTAGCAAGAATGGGGCCAGTAGGAGCCAGGGAATACTGACAAACTGCTAAGAGCCATGCAAAAGGCACCAAGCGTTTAATTAACCTAGTCAGGTCTATTGAGAATGCTCCAACAGTAACTCATGAAAGGTTTCTAGGGGAGTTCTCAACACCTACAGATGCCCGACAACACTCCCAACAGACCCAATGTCGCTCCTGCAGCACTGGCTTGCAATTTCCTCTGATAAAGCCGTGACCTGTTCCGGTGAAATGCGTTACAAGGCGGTGAATACCTACATCATCTTCTTATCCTCCTCTGTTTGCTAGAATTTGCCTGTTTGCACTATTTATTTATTTAAGTCCGTTACAACAAAATATTGTGAGTGACTCTAATATCTGGGGGATTTTATTTTCCACTTGCTTACACTACCCCACTACCCAGTATACAACAACCAGCCAATCACGGCAAGCTATGTACCTTACCGGTGATTGGCTGGTGGTTGCATACAAAGCCTGCTTGGATTGGGTGGGTCAGCTCTCCCTAACATATGCCTGTCCACACACACAGACATACACTGCCCTCACACAACCCTTCCTTTACACACATATACACGTACACGCCAGCTTACAAACACACATATACACATACACTGCCCTTACACACACATATATATATATATATAAAAGAGAAACAATACATGCCATGTACAATGAACAAATCACGGATTTTCCCAACTCAATTCACACACACACGCACAACACAACCGGTTTTGAAATGTGTAGCGCTCTTCTAACAACCTTCCAGAAATGTAAAAATGTCAAAAAGCTAGCAGCGTTTGCTAGAAATGTGTTACAAGAAGGGGTACTGGTAACATCATTTGTACATAGAGGGTGCTTGTTTAGAAAAATCAGGAACCAGGGTTACTTGGTTGAGAAACACTACTACATAATATATACAGCCATCCAGGGTCTAATTACCTTTGTGTAATATACCAGGGGTGTCCTTAATGAAACATGTTTACAGGGCAGAGAGGGAATATCATGGTGGTATCCTGTACCTGCTCAGACAGGTGGAGTGAGGAGGCTCCAGAGATTATAGTTAAACTAGAGGCCCAGGATCTCTATGTATGACCCAGAACGCATGCAAAGTAGCAATTAAATTAATGCAGGCCTGGGCGATACACTTGAGCTTCATTACACACACATTATATATATATATATATATATATATATATATATATATATATATACTGCATGCACCTGAAGAATATGGGTTAATAGTAACAGAAAAGAGCTTGGCTTGCAGTCCATGAGTGGGTTGCCAGAATCAGGGCACTGTGCTGGGAGTTATTCCTCTACTGGAACACTAAAGCTTGGGGCAAGCTGTGTATTTTCCATCGCGAAAACAGCCTTAATGATAAAACACTTTGTACTTTTCCTACAGTCCTATAAAAAGACACGCTCTGCCTTTTGCCATATTTAGAAGAAGCCAAAAAAAAATTTGGTTGTTGAATTTAATGGGCAATCTATTATTTACACGGTAGAACCAAGAGGAAATGTCACAAAATGCAATTAGCATTTGATGGAGTGGCACATAATGGGTTAAAAAGTATCATGGGATATGTTGGCCGAGAGACGCTCTGTAGGTATTATACTTTACAGACATATCTTAACCCCCGAAGTACTAGAAACAAATCGCTTTCCATTATCCTATAACCATCAAACCCAATCATTAGTAGAACACATTTAGAAAAGGTGTATATGGACATTATCATTGTATAATGGTGCCAAAATGTAAAAAAATATTATTTTTCCACCAAAAAAGCACTAATAACACTGGCCACATCCATTATAATGTGCAGAAGCAGCAAGAGAGCTATTATCATCATCATTATGTTTGGGATCGGTCAGTCTGGAAAACACTAGATCAGATGGTGTGAGATGTTAAGTGAGCAGATCATACATTTTGGGGGACATTGAAAGATTCAGCATCCAGGGCTACATTTAAAGGAAACCAGTAATTGTGTCTATGACAAAGGTGAACGCAATAGATCATTAACCAATAGTCCAAGTGAGGTAGATTATTGCTATGAAAAGTGTTTGGCACTCAATAGGTTAAACACTTATCACACCATATGCTCCTTTTCAAACAAATGCTGCGGAGCTTTAGTAAATATGCTTATTAAAAAAACAAAGGCTTACTTTATATGTTCTTCCTGCATTGCTAGTAGGTGTCTTGTACACGTGCCCAGCACCTGGGGTTTCAGGGCGTGGGGAGGGTCAACCAAATACCCCTGCTTGGCTCAGATCGCCTTCAGTGTTAAGCTGCTTACATAGCAGAATTTAGTAACTAAAGGAGTAGGTGCCCCATTATAAACAATGTACTTCTATCTGGCGGGTAGCACTTGGGATGGGAAGGTTCCTGCAGTCATTACACAATGGCTTTTGCATCGATTCATTCTTAGGAAAGCTGCAGATTATCAGTTTTCTTTTCAGACACCTACTTGACTTGTTTTCTTGTGGCTGTGTTTAACTAGACACAACTGGGGCAACTGAAGGGACAGGTTATTTCCTCTGGAGGTTGTGCAGACCCCCTTAGACACTTGTCATGCTACCGTCGCTGAGCACCCTCCTACCAGGTATGTTAGCCTGCGTGATACAGTTGCTTCGACCCCTAAAACTTGGGGGCCCCTAAGGACATGCCTAATGGATAATGTCCCACTGCAGCGTGAATACAAGGGGCATTTGATCTCCCCAACCAACCCAATAATATTTTTCTCATTGTTAAACATGATTACAATTACTAATCCCAGAATGCCCCCCAGGAGCTTCCACATACCTTTATTGCGCATGTGCCTACTGAATACAGCTGCATGCTGCAAAAATGTGAAAGTATGGCAACCGCACGGATCCATCTGGAAGGATTTTAATCCCCAGTTTGTTCCTGACTGCGGCTTCCTGCACCTGCAGTCCTAGGTTTAAAGCAGAATTTGCCACCCCATTAACTTTACTTAGGCCGAAGCATAATTTATATTTTAAAACTGTCTGGGCCTTTTGTTGCTTTAAATGCAACAAAACACCATACAAGTAGATGGATTTGTTTTTTGTGTGGTCTCCTTAGCACTGCAGTGTTAATTGAACACAGCTTCGCTTTGCACGTATCTGGAAGTTATCATATAACATATAGAGGCTATATTCATTTAACATATATATGTCGACTTGTCAGTTCTTTAAAATGAGACTTTGACCCCCCCCCCATACATCAACACAACTGTAACAGGTTGCACAACCAAGGTCTTTCATCTGACCTCAAGTTGATTTGGGTCATCGACCTGGCCTGTCCGTGTTGACAATCAGTATTGGGAATTTCTTGTGGGTTTTTTTAAGTTAAAAAGACATGTAAAATGTTGAGAGGGTTGCAAGTGCGCATAATTTATTTGATTAGAAGTACCGCACAATGCAAATATAGAAAAAACCTCCTGTGTGTCAATTAAAGAGATGTTAGAGTCTCCAAAAATGTATGCAATATGCTTAATTAGATGTCTGTTTCATTGTCTTCTCTTGCAGGTTACTAACCTAAATGTGCTATTAATATAATAGTTGTTTTAATACAATAGGGGGACAGTGGAAACAATATTACTACTGACAATATACAATGACTATAAGATTACCCGATCTTAAGACTTACATTCTATTAGGAGGTTGAGCTGACCATCTGAGACACCTTTGCCTGCTGCATTTCACCTACGTAGCTGTCACTAAAGAGGTTATGTATATTTAAATCCATGATTAGCATTATAACATAGTTTCATGAAGTCCATCCTCAGACTCCAATAGAAGATTACCATAAATGCCATTTGGATGTATTCACACCCAGCTTTTACAACGCATGCTATATGTGGAATCTCTCTCCTGGAGCTTGGTTTTCACTATATTTAATTGTTCTCAGGTGTTTCATCTCTGAACTGTGAGTTGAAAGGGAGTGGAGAGGAGAGGTTACAAATCATATGGTGTTATTCACTAAAAAGACTTGTTTGCCGTAGAGTTGCGGTTACGTTGTTGGGTTATGTCAGCGGAGATGCGTACAAAGATAGAAGATAAAGGTTACAAGATGTAAGAGAGAGAAAATAAAAGATGAAGAAGAGGTTGGCAGAGAAGGTAGGGAAATATTTAGCAGGCGGGAGAGGGTGAATGTGGGCACTGGCAACAAATTTCTTTTCAAATTAAAAATGCCACCCTATTTTTGTCCGAACCGATTAGGCAGGGAATGTAATTACTATCACTGATAGTAATAGCAGCTACACTAAGATGCAGGGAGCAGTTTTTTAATACAGAGATATGCCCTTCCTCAGTGATTGTAGGAAAATGGAATGGAAGGGCCACCACGCATGATATATGCAGTTGCCATTCTTGTCCCAGATTGCCAGTGGCCTGGGTGATTATGTTTAAAAGGGAATTCCAGGGTAATGTACTTGAAGGAATACATCTGCCACAGATGCAAATTATAGTGTTACAGATATAGTACCAGAGATTCTAAGTGATCCACACAAAATATGTAAATACTAATCCATTTACAGTCATAAAATCCTCCTCATGTTATTAATATACTTACATATACTGATGTAAGCTGCCCTTTCCCAATAAAAAAACTGCATTGATATTTTTTCCTTATTTAGTACACATTATAGTCATATTTTATTCTTCCTTAACCACTCACTGTTTTTGTCTTCACCATCACAACATCGTTTCTTAGAGTTCTTTAATGTAATCATTTAATCACGGTGTCCCCTCTTCTCCCGTCCAAGTGTAATATATTTAAGGCTTTTTTCATGGAGGTTTCATTATACAGGTCTTGTGCACTTTTACTAGATTTATATTTGCACATAATGTCTATATACTGTATGCATATATACTATATATATAGAAGATTCTGCTTCTGATAGGGTTGCCATGTTGACAGGGCCGGCCCAAGACATAATGCCGCCTGGGGTGAAGTTTAAAATGCGGCCCCCCCTGCCGATGCCAGGGGTCATAATCTACCCTTCCCCTCCCTCCCTATTTCTACCCTTCCCCTCCCTTCCTATTATCTACCCTTCCTCTCCCTCCATCCCTATTATCTACCCTAACCCCCCCTTTCTACTTACCTTTCAGCAGTCCAGCGGCGAGTCTCCCTGCTCTGCCACGGTGCGCGCTGCTTTACTGCTGACCGCCGGAAATGACGTCATATTCCAGCGCTCAGCATTACAAGCCGGCACCGAGACTGAGCTAGAGGGCTCGCAGAGGAGAGAGAGGGGCGTCGAGCGGGTACTGACAACTTGGTAAGTGAAAACCACTTGGCATCCCTCTCTCTCCTCCGCTTAAAAAAAAAAAAAAAGATTGGGGCGGCAAAGTGCCGCCTCTTCAAAAGTGCCGCCTGGGGCAATTGCCCCACTCTGCTCCATGGTAGGGCCGGCCATGTTGACCATTTTCTCAAGGGCACGTATAGTTTTTACATGTTGCTGACCTCTACATATCGGGCTACCCCGCAGTATGATTAATGTATAAACTCAAACAAGGAAATCAGTTCCTTAATAAACTGTATATACATGCAGGGAAGCCTATTATAGGTGAAATTCAACAACATGTAGAATTAGAGCTGGTGGGTGGAGATTATATGTTAATTGTTCATTTCTTTTTTTTATATACTCAGCAATGAAGAGAGGAAAACAGCATTAATTAAATCATGATTACACTGAGAAAGGAAGTTCAAATAGTCAAAATGCTATATATTATCTATATAATGCTACTTATTTTTGGAATGTTTGAAAGTCTGTTTCAATAAGTCCACTACAGCCAGAAAAAGACCGAGACATTCAGTGAAGGCAGAATGCAACGCTCCGAGAATACAGATGGGTCTTCGCTTCAATTAGGGTCAAGCTTATTTGAAGTTATTTTTAAAGTGACGTCATGCATTGGAATGCTGCAGTAAAGGCCGTGTTCTCTTAAATGTTATGCTCCTTAGAAAGATCATTTCTGGTATTGTTGAAATCGATCCCAGAAATTATTATGCATAATAGTGAAGCAGGCACAGGCACTGAGTGATCCCTTTATCATTTTTAAGGTCCCTTAAAAAATGTATGGAGGGATTCTTTTTTCCTACCCTCCGAAGGCATCTTCAGCCACATGTTTTACGAACCGCCAGTCAGCTACAATGCTACGTGGACGAGGGTTCTGGAGTGGGGTTTAATGAGACCCACCGTATGCACAGAACGCCCCCCACTGGTTATATATATATATATATATATATATATAGGCATTTTCGCATTAAATATATACATAGTATGTATGTGGTAGATTAAGCTGAGGTTATTATTATCATTTTTATTGACACATAGGACTATTACATTCTGCAGATTACATTTAAATTGCTTTATTAATTCAAACCTGGTATTTACCAAGGATAACTTGCGGATACCTCTGTGCCCGATTTTGCTCTGGAAGTAAAACAGGAGTTAGTTGAAAATGCCAAGAAGCATTGTATTCATTTACTGTATCATTTACTGAGAGTTAAAGGAAAATAGCCCATGCAATTTTCCACGAGGACATGTTTACACATTTGCTTAGTTAAGGAACTCTTTCCAACCTCGAAAAATAAATAAATTGATATAAAGTGGTTTTGCATAAAAAAACATTTGAACGTTTGCCCCTGAACCTTTTTAAATCCTATATTTTCTAGTCCTGCGCTAATTAACATTTCACAAGAGTGATTGGAAAAAGTAGCCTGAAATCTCTGTATGCCATCAGAACGGTCTATGCCGGAATAATAATTGTATTTATGGTATCTTTGGCCTTTAAGGGAATAAGTACTATGCGCTGTATAATTTACAGACAAACCTGAATCCCTGCCCAGTCTAAATTTGGATTTAAGTTTGGCAGCGACTATTACGGCAAGACCAGGAGAGAGGAAAAAAGAAAATACTTAGCAAATGTGTTTAAATCAAAGTGCGGCAACTTGACTGCTTTTACTTCCAAATGAAAGCAAGTATTCCCGAGACATAAACACTTTGTTAATCCCGAGCAAAGCAGTCGAGTCGTGATAGTTTGTAAACCGATAGGTTTAGTAAGTTTGCAGTGGCATTAATCTACATAAATGGAAATATGGATACTCTGAATGGCAAAGCACCTTGAAATCTAACTTAATCCATATCTAAATAAGTCCAGAGCTAGCGTGTAGGTATGAGGCGATGATGGAGATGCACGCAGAATGCTATAGCGGGTAATACCACAGCTCATACAAGAGAGGGATACAAATATACAATATTTTATGGCTGCTTCTGGCATGTCAGCTGCTGTAGAATTCTATTCCCACAATGCTACCCTAAGATCGTATAAACATACATTTATGTAAGAAGAGAAAAAAAGTGAGTATTTTTAGCACTAAGACTAAAAAGGCTAAGTTGTAGTCATTATATAGCGTTATATTTTCAACTAATTAAGCCCTGATTGCTGTATGGTACATTTTGCTTTCAGTTATAGCACATGATTAGATATTGTTATATGCATTTGAGATAAGCCTGTGTTTTCTTTTTGCCCACACAAACGCTACACCCACGCCAATGGTTCATTCACTTTGCACACGGACTTCCTTGTCATTAAGAAAGAGCGGTTGCCAGCCAATCTAACGATTAATATGTCATTATGACACAAGGTGTTCCTTCACTGATGCAAGGCTGGGCCAGCTGCCATTTCTTGGACAAAATAAGTGGATATTATCTGCTGAGCCAGCAGTCCCCTACCTGAGCTAGAATGCCTTGAATACATGATAAAGTAACGGCCGGCTTTATCAGTGGTTTATTATGGTCTGTTTTCACTGATTCTACTAAAAACATTTTTTCTATTCTATAACATTGATTCTACTAAAAACAATATTTTCTTCTAAAAGGTTATTAGTAGAACACACTGTATTACCTTAAGATTTTTTCTTAAGGACTTCTTGAAATAAATATGTTAAATAAATGTTGTTATAATACAACATGCATATTTATTATTTTACATGATAGCCTTGCCTCTTTTTCATGCAGAGCTGTCTGCTCTTGTATGGTCAAGTGGGGAATATCACACTCAGCATAGCAGGGGAGATGCTGAGGTAGGACACAGTGTCCCCACAAGACAAAGCCCATCGGTCTCAGAAGAGTTCTTCAGCCTCCAACTGGATCCCCCTTGGTTTGAGCCATGGGCCATGGGACTTTTTGAGGTTCCTTCAAGACTGGGGATAGACTCCAGGGTACACATGCAGAATAGTCAAGACAAGCCTTAGTTAGGAAGCCGGAGTTCAAGCTAAGCCGTATAAATGCAGAGGTCAGGTTGTCGGAATTAAGGATAGTCAGGATCAATGCCAAGATCAAATACAAGAACGACTAGGCTAGAATCAAATACACTATGGCAGGCACACTATACCATAATCATCAGAGGGCCAGGTTTGGTGTGTTCTGAGGTTTTATATGGGGCTCAATAGGAGAAAGGAGTGACGTCCCTCCGTTCAAGGCACACAGCCGCAGCCATCTTGTGTGTGGGGATGGCTGAGGAGGGTTCCTCGGAGGATGCAGTGTGGGACAGTGGAGCTTGGGAGTCTCCGCTGGCGTACTTGAGGAATGGGACTCAAGGCGGACAATCGGGTAAGTGACAGAGAGGCAGTGAAATTTGACATAAACCATGATTCCCTTTCTCCTTGCTAGCTCTTGCAAACAGAGACTAAAAACTATGACATCATAAACCAGGTCCAAGCACAATATATATAACACTCCATACATGTCCATAAGATAAAGTGGATCCAGGCAACAACCAGTCCCCTCTAATTTCAATAAAGTCAACGATGCCCTTTATAACACTTGTATTTGGTCTCAACACTTGTATTTGGTAACAAAGTTATACGGATTAAAACAGTCAACAAGAATTATAAACTGTTTCTTTTTTGCAGAGGACATTATTGACAAATTTATGGGAAACCCTTTCTTACTTTTCTTGAACCTCAGGCTTTAAAATTAAAGGTACACTCCAGCCCTCATATGCGCTTTAATGTATATGCTGGCTAAGTATTACCTTATAATTGATTTATCCAAATGCTTAGCGGGATTAGCAGATTCCGTTCTATACATGTGGTCTGTTTCCCTAAGGCCTCAGCTCCTTTGCCGTAGATGCATCAAATCGATTTCCGGCTCCGTATCGCACAAGTGCAAAGTACTTACCTCCATCTGGCGCGACAAGATTTCAACTTGTGAGAATTACATAGTGCTGGGGAGGCGTTTCATACTTACTAAGTGCTTTAATATGCATTCATGTTTGCTGAGGCTGTTTTGGGCAGTAATAACCACAAATGCAAGACATATAACTACTTCTTACGATGCTAAAGGGTCCATCGTGCAGGTGACCTCTGGAGATGTTAGTACTTAGACTATCCCAAGACAGACGTAGGTGATACTCAAGATTAGATCATACTTTTATTTTACTATGTACTCAGAATTTAGTGACTTATGTCTTCATGTCCTCCTGACCCTTGTCTTCTTTTGATAATTTCGGGCCTTGCAAACACATCCGAGTTGCCATCCAATCAATACTGGTTTGCATTTAAGTTGCTTTGCAAGTGTTTGCAATCAATAGCATGCAAACTCAGTCAAATCTGGTCAGTTCCGTGGATTTATTGCCTTTCGTTGTTATCCTGTCTAGAACGTGCAAAGTCTGTGCCATAAAAGAAAGTATTAAACCATTTTTCACGTTAAAAGAAGTCTCGGGTATGAATGAAACCAAACCATTTCGATATTATTTTGTGTAATTAATGTGAATTTCTTATTTAAAAATATGTTGTTTATGAATTTATCAAAGCAAATGTGACTATTAGCATCGCAATTGCATTTTGCTGGACGATAATGATATAAATTCTTAGTGAAATGGCTTTTTAGCAGATCTATCTATTGGTTTAAACTGTAAAAGCCTAAGAGGAAATTTTCTAATAAGCTTTGGAGAGCATTTGAAAAGAAGTTATAAGAACATCCTTACTAACATCCAAAAGGAAATCTAAATATGTTCAAATATAAATATAATTATGTAAAAATCATGCTTGATATGTATTTTTTGTTTTAGATACTTGAATAGGACAGTACTAGATCCACAATTCTGGCATTCAAAAACAAAATTCAGATTCATGCATCTTATCAACATTGCTAAATGTATGATTCCCTTCCACTGGTGGACAATGACTATTCTCACATATCAGGATTGGCTTATGAAAGTTTGGGGTTATAGATTACATACGCTGCTGATCAGATGGTTGAACCTGGTATACTTGGTTGGAATTCAACATGTCACCAGAGATTAAGCCACTGATTGGGTAACCCTGTTCTCCCGGTTTGTATTCCTCTGCCCCTCCCTTCTTTCTTCTTCTGTCCATTGTTCTTGGGCCCTTAATGATCTAATCTCCACTCTCCTAAGAATGGTTTAAGTTCTTAAGGGCTACGTTAGAACAAGATTATGTAATAGGTACTGAGAGGCAATGGGGACAGACCCTCCTTTATGATCAACACAGTTTGCCCTACTATTGGTCTAGAAGCCAAGTCAGACCTGACTGTCTAGGCAATTTGATCTGGTCGTCAATTGTTCAGTGTTTAGTAATTCTGGGAAGCTGAGCCCAAAATACTTATCTAACTTGGGAACAGTGTTAGTTTTTGTAATAGTTAAACTGTAAACTTTGAGAGGGGCAAATATTGTATTGCATTGTTCTTTATGTCTTTACTGTATTTTGTATATATTTTATTAATAAAGTACAGTTTTGGGAAGCAAATGCATCCCACCGTTTAGATTGCAGAGGTCTGTTTACCAATGGCCAGGTGACTTAGGTAAAGTATACGTGTGCCAAGGAGCACCTTAGAGCTATTTATTCTTATTGTTGTTTACATAGCTCTGCCAGGTTACGCAGTACTTGATACAAAACACGCACTTGTATTCAGTAGAATGGGTGTTTGTGAACATTCCAAATTCCTCCAAATTACTCACTATGCTTTATGACCTCTGGTCAGCTGGCCCTGCATACGGTAAAGCTATATCAAAGACTAAACATTATATTGGGGCAACTTGGCCCTTCTTGCAGAAGATTACTATTATCGGGGTGCATTTAAAATCGAGTTACGAGAAACAGGACAGAGGCAAACTAACAAGCAGAGCTCTATTCAGCTTACAATCTAGAATTAATAACCATTAACTACTTGCCTCTCTCTTTCCCTACATATGTATATATATGAACACGATTTATTACTCCTTCCCTATTATCTCATTACCCAAATGTACACAAAGATATGACAACGCTGCTACAATAGACACGTAGCAATAAATTATCAGGACGTCAGCGCAAGCCAACAATTATAAACCCAAAAGGTCTTAATACTGCCTTTCACGGGTATCTTAATAGGCACTAGCGGCTTCTTGGCACACAAGGGGTGCGCTGAAAACCTTTACACTAATGACGTCTGCAAGTAGAGTATATGACAGACATGATCATATCCCAGGTTTATTTTTGTACAGAATTCTGTTTTCTGCTGTTTTCCTGTGTTAAAGAGCCCACAGGGCATAAGACATACACATGTATACGAGACGCGCAGAGTCACGCCTGTGATTGCAAACAAAATAATAATAAATAAAAAAGTCTAAATACAGGGTCAACACATTGTGCATTCCTTACACCTCTAGCACACAAAGGGTTAATATGACAAATGTCTGTTATGGTGAAAATGGAATCCGCGCCGTCCTATAAATAGTTATATAAATAATCCATATTAGGTTGCCTGGTAGACCAGAAGCAGATTTGATTCCGTACAATACCGGACCCTGTAAAATCTATACGCATTTGATGAATAAGATGCATAGGTGGCTATGTATAAATGGTGATTTTTGTTTATTTTAACATTAACAATGTAAAGTTACTCCTGAATTGGGTGCCATGACGATAACACCATATTTCGAACTTTACACCGCAATCGCTTTTTCTACATAAGTTGCATTAGATGTCATTTTATAATAAAATGAATATTCAGGATATATATTTCACCATGAAAAAATGTTCATTTATTTATATATATATATATAATATATATAATTATAAAATATATTTATTGTACCTTAACGTATCATTCACATTCTACACTATACATACTATGAGTTCTGCGTGTAATATAGAATCGCTATTAATCCAGATCTTGAACCCTTTGTGCATTAGTAAGGGCACACACCTTATACACATATTGAAAATGGGTAAAAAGTGTCCAAAAACCTATTTTCAAAGATTCACACCCATTATCTAAAGAAAGGTAACCACGCCACAACCAGGATATATGCATTATAAGCAGCGAACACAGCTGCACACACAGCTGCACACACCTATACATTACTCTATAAGGTTTTCAATAAACATGTGGACTCGGGGCTTAACCCTTTCAGGGCCGGGCAGAGGTTCCTAATGCACTGAAAGGAGCGCACACGGGGTTAACCTGTTAACAATGCTTTTTTTTGTGGGGTTTCCTTTTTTTTCTTTGCATTAACATTATAAGTAGTGTGGGCAGGAGAGCGATCCCTGAGGGAGATAGAAAGGGAGGTTTGCTGGAAGTGGCGGGAGTCGGGGAAAGGAATGCTCCTACCTGGCTCTCACTGCGCGATCCTCTCCTCCGTCGGTCTTCTGTCTTCTACCTATCTCTCCTCAAACAGGATATGACAACAAAAGAGAGAGAGAGATAGACAGAATATCGCGGAGAGAAACGAGTGGGCGGCGAGCAATTCTACAACACAAAATAAACCCGAGTCAGGAAGTGAAACTTTTAAGAGCGTGACTGTCTCTGAGAGACAGCGAGGAGATGAAAGCGGCTGCGAGTGACAGAGCGGGGCTCCCGGGGAGATCACACCCATGGAGAGCCGGCCCATATGTGACACGCCAGTGGAGTGCCCGAGGATTCCCTGCCTCCTCCACACGCCTGATCTTTGTACGATCCAGGAAGAGGGAGCCTCTGACCTAAACCCTCGCATCACCGTGTCTGCCGGAGTCCTGATAAGCGCCGGATCTCTCCATTCCTCCCATAGACAGCCTGGTGATACATATTTACCAACACATGTGCCGCATGTTATCATGGCCGCTCATAACTAAAACCACACATATACAGACTAACAGGACCCTTACCACCAGGACTCTGTATTCTATAAAAGTATATTTTATTTATTATATGTATCAAAGAAGCTCTATTCCCCTCCATGCTGTCATTTCTCTGCTTCCCTTACATTTCAGCAATTCCCGTGACTAAATTGATTGAGGGTGGCACGGGACACCTTACTATCCGTACTTAACTGTATACATTTGAAACAAGAGGGACATTTGGAATAAGTAGAGATGGCACACTTTTTATGCTACAGCTAGTACTGTGTTGTGATGTCAGAAGTGAGAGGTTGATGTCACTTTGTGTCGTGGATTGTCCGTGGTGCTCTCAAGCTCCTTGCATGTCAGAGATATATTACAAGCCGTGGGCATTGTTGAACACCTCATTCCTTGTTACACACAGTCTACAAATGAAAGCTCTAGATAAAACTTTACTATTTGTGATGTAAAAAGGTGGTGCGTCTGCAGCTCTCCTTGTGATCATAGTGGCCTCCATCTACTAGGAAAACACAGCAGCATAGACAGGGCATTTCTAGGAGGTGAGATCCTCTGACTAGGAGGTGAGATCCCCTGACCAGGATTGCTTCCTGCTTTACTCAGTGAGGACCTATGGATCCACCTTGGTTACATGATCTGAGATAGCACTCCCATCCCACATTTGAAGAGAAGCACTCAATATTATCAGACCCTTAGACCTTGAGGTGGAATCGGATACAAGACTTGGCCGCACACAGCGGTACATGATGCCCACCAGTGTTCCCATCCAGTCACATAACTAATTTTGTAGAAAATGTGGCTTCTTACCCACTAGTCATATCACTGTATAACACTTCATGTTTCCTCTTTGCTGTTCTGTACCCTCTACTCTGATAATATGAATGGGATAGCTAGTATTTAAGCAAGGATTTCAGATTTAATATATATATACTCAGATATCATCAAATGAGTGGAATATAAAGGAACCTCTCTATATACCGGTACTATGTCTGTGTGACTCCAAGAATCTGCCTGTTCACCCTAACATTGCTGTAGAAGTCCTGACACCCCAGGTCCATTATCATACAGGAATGGGCTGGGGATGAAAATTGTCACTTTAAGGTCAACAGTCAATAAATCTCATGTGTGATCATCTACTGGATACACGCATTCACATGCATTCACACGCTACACTCTTACATCACCTTACATAAGTCTGCGGATATATCTCCATTCATTGTGTGTTACCACTATATTGGCTTCAATAGAAATTCCTTTTACTTCATTAAAAACAGCAAGTAAAGAACATTGTTGCTCTTACTATATTAATCACAAATGGTTAAAGTCGCAATCCAAAAAGAATGAATAAAAACGTTTATTTTCATTACAAATTTGGAGTAGCAAATTCCACAATGAATTCCGCTCTCTCTCTATATATAATTTATAGAAACACATTAGCAGGACATGCAAATTGGGAAAAATAACTGACCCTAGTCTCAAAAATGCCTACAGGTAATCATTTAAAAATGCAGTTCCAAATACTCATTTTTTCTAGTCCCAAACATTATTACTTAAATGATCCTGTTCCTCTCTTGTATGTGCTAATGGGATTACCTCTGTTCTAAAAGACACTTCTTTTTTTCTGTAATTGGTTGCGCAAATAATTTCAGGACACATATGATTTTCATCATACTTGCTACCTATCTCTATAACTCCACCCTCGCATATCCTATAGAGGACGTAGCCCCAACTACTACTCGCTTGATGACAGCGAGTTCACGTCTCAAAACCTGGCACATGGAACTAATCCCGACACCTTTGACGTTGTTCCTACACTGCTGAAACTAGTTGTCAGAAGTCTTATTTTATGTCTAATTTCCTGCACTATGAATTCATGCTACGTTCCTACGACTCTGCTCTCTCCCTTACTAAGGAAACCTACATCACCTCCCACATCTCCTTCTTGCCTCTTTAAATTCCCTTCTTCACCCTATAACAACTACTCCTTCCACCAACTTTACCGCCTCTGACTTTGACACATACTTGCTATAATAAATATAAAACTCAGATGTGAAATATCTGCACAGTCCTCCTGGTGCATTTGCCCTCCCGCTGGTCTCCACCCTCCCATATACTGAACCCTTCTTTCTCTTCTACATTATACCGATTCTCTGTTAACACTGAAGATGAGGGTCATGCTCTTCTCCTCGTGTCTAGCCACACGTCCCCTCAATCCTATCCCTTCGCTAATCCTGCTGGGCCTTTCTGCTGCTTTTAACACTTGGACCACCCGCTTCTCCTTTGCGACCTTGGTCTCAGTGACACTGCACTCTCCTGGTTCACATGCCACCTTCCTGATCAGCGTCTCCCTCTCCAGTAACAATTCCAATCCCCTTCCCCTCTCAGATAATGCCCTCCAAGGCTTAGTTCTATGGCCGCTTTTGTTCTTACTTTACACTACCTCACTTGGCAAACTAATCTCATCCCTTGGCTTTCAATACCACTTTGTATGCCAACGAAGCCCAGATCAACTCTATCTACTATTCTCTCCTGATCTCTCTCCCTCCATCTCAGACTGTGTAACTAAATGCCGTGCTTCTATCTCTAACCTGATTTCTGCACAATTTCTAAAAGTCAATCTCTCGAAAACCAAACTTCATATTTTCTCTCCCTTTGATGCTAAAGAAATATGATGGTGCTAAATAAAACAATAATCATCCTATGTGCAACCCTGCAGTATGCATGGTGTATAACTGATTAACCAATTCCCTTTCCATAATTTCATACAGCTCACATACTGCAGGGCAGCACTTTATATATGATGAAAATTATATATCCTTGAAAGCATGGTTGATGTGGTCAACCAAATTACATCTTAATTTTTTTGTATCATGCAGTAATGTATTTTTTGGCATCTGTATGCAAGAAGGCAATTTCTCTATGGTTATTAAATATGAAAAGCATTGATTACAAACAATTTGCAAACTAAAATGAATCTAGTATACAAATGAGGTGATTCTGGTTTAGAATAAGTGGAAATCTGGATTTTTACCTTGAGAGTAGGAGACTGGATTAAACCCAAGGGTATGAATATCAATAAAGCTCATACTGAATTTCAATTTAAAATGAGAAGCCAGTCTCACATTTTGAAATACCTTATATAGTTCATGAATAAACAGATGGAAATTGAAAATTCAGTTTAATATATTTTAAAGTAAAATATTTTCCACAATAAATAGCTGAAAACTGAGTTTTGTTACTGAAGAGCTGTGGATATGTAATAACATACTTGATGTAGATCTGTTAATCTGTTATATATATATATACACACATAAACAGACACACACTCATATATATATATATATATATATATATATATATATATATATATATACATACATATATATATATACATATATATATATATACATAAACACACACATATATTATTATTTCTTCCCCGCCAGCCAATCAGTGCACCCTCCTCTAGATTAGGTGCTCAGTCAGTATGGACATTTTAGGTTTTCATTGGAGCTGGAGATAGGAAGAAGGTTAGATTTGTCCAAAATTCATTCCATAGCAAGTAAGAGGACATTGTAACCAAACCATGCAAAAACATTTTGAAACCATGGAACACAGCATATGAGTATGTTTATGTTTAGTTTCCACATGACAGGGCTTTTACACAAAGTGACTTGATGCTTTTTTATTGCTCAGAGATAGAGGATTGTTAATGTAAATTTGATTTTATTTGTTTGTTAAATGTTTCATTTATAACCAAATGATAAGGCCACAAAGGAAATGAGAAAAGAAAACAGAACTTTACAAATGGTCACCAAGAAGCTATAAGCATACCTTGCAAGAATGAAAGTGACAACCCTTACCTTTGTATCTTAGCTCTGCCACCCTCAATCGCGACAATGGTCCTGCTCCATAAAGCATTAGCCACAGTGCATTTACTGAGCTTTATGGGCACTCTGCTCAATCAAGTCTGCTGACAGTTGGTGCTTGATAAATTAATGATGATAATCAGAGGTTGAGTGCCTAGTAATGTCATAAAAAGGATAAAAAGGCTAATATAATAATAATAATAATAATAAAAAAACAGTGGAAATGTTCTGGAGTACAGCACAGGAAATGAGATGCAATGCTCAATAAACAAAATACATTAATTAAAATTGAATAAATACATGGACAGCTATAGGCTGTAAGAGTGGACAAAGATAATTAAGCAATGTCTGGCACTCATCCTGTTTTTCCTTACCTCCAGTTATATTGACATATATTTTCATGAAGTTAGATATTGACATGCAGATTATTCTTATCACTCATGGTTGTTTCAAGTTGACTTAAGTTCAATTGGTCAAGTAACATCAACCGAGCTCATGGGAAATGTGGAACTCATGTATTCATGAACTCAGAGACCAACTTGAACTTAATTTAGGTTGACAGAATTAACGTGACTGCTTACAAAGTGGTGGATTAATCCAGAACTCCTTTAAACGCAATAGGCTTGACAGGCTGGATTTCCAACTTGCATTTGACAGTAACTCACTCAGAAACGTCTAATGTCCAATAAAATTTAATAGCAATCAAAAGTTGAACTCAACAACACTCGCCTAAGCTCAGCAGCAAATAGACTTTCCTTTTTAATAGGTCGTTATCTCTCCAACTAGACCGACAAAATGGTGTTTAATGAACAGACCTGTTTATTGTTTACCCATAACAAACAGAAA
Source organism: Spea multiplicata (assembly GCA_009364415.1). Taxonomy (NCBI): domain Eukaryota; kingdom Metazoa; phylum Chordata; class Amphibia; order Anura; family Pelobatidae; genus Spea; species Spea multiplicata. Next base: position 218,989 of record VKOC01016169.1, read on the forward strand.
ACACTGGCCCAACATTAAGGAGTTGAGACTGGGGTCATCAGTTGAGACTGGAGGAAAGGAAATTTCACCATCAGCATAGGAAAGGGTTCTTCACAGTAAGAACAATAAGAATATGGAACTCTGCTCATGGATGTTGTGTTATCTAACTCAATATTTTTAAGAAAGGTTTGGATGCTTTTCTGGTTCAGCGTAACATAAAGGGCTACAACTGCTAAAAGGACAGTCATATTAGAAAGCTGATCCAGGGAGTAATCTGATTGCCGCTATGGAATCAAGAAGGAATTTGTTTCCCTGTTGTGGCATAATTGGTAATTGCCTTCTTTTGGATTAACTTTAGAACTTAAAACTTTAGAACTAGGTATGTGTGAAAGGATGAACTTGATGGACTGAACTCTTTTTTCAAACTACTATACTATATTTTGCCATTGTCATCTGTATCAACATCATAATAACATAAATAACATTATTGCATTAATCTCCAACATAAACTCCACTGGCACAGTCAATAATATTTACTTTAAAGCCCACTTTTGAAGTTGTCGCAATTACTCCTCTATATACCCTCCATCTTATTTCGATAAGTTCTGATATAGAAAATCAAATATATTTGATTTTGTGTTCGGAAAGTAACAATCATACGTTTAGATGATTGTAATCAGCATCTCCATTTGTAATATCACCTGATTGAACTACCGTATATTCCGGCGTATAAGACGACTTTTTAACCCCAAAAAATCTTCTTAAAAGTGGGGGGTCGTCTTATACGCCGGGTACTTACCAAGCCGGAGGTTCCCACGAAGCCACCAATCTCTCTAATCATTACGCGCCGGCTATTGATGCCGAGCGCAGGGATGCCGTCATGTCCCGGCGCCCGGCATCAATTGCCGGCGCGTAGTAATGAGGGAGCAGGGAAGCCCGAGGTCTGGCACTTTCGACCTCGGCTTCCCCGCTCTCTAATCATTACGCGCCGGCTATTGATGCCGAGCGCAGAGATGACGTCATGTCCCGGCGCCCGCATCAATAGCCGGCGCGTAATGATTAGAGAGCAGGGAAGCCGAGGTCTGAAGTGGATGGAAGAAGAGAAGACAGAAGATAAGGTAAGAAGATGGGGAGAAAGGGGTTGAGAGTGCACACTGGTGTGTGTGTATATATATATACATATATATATTTTATATATATTACACGACACATACACACACACAGTACACACCACACTCTGGTGTGTGTGTGTTGTGATAGTATATTTATATACCCCATATATCATATAAGGTGTGTGTGTAAATGGCGGGGAGTGGTGGTGGTAAATGTAATGTATGGACAGGCATATGTGTAGATATATATATATATTATAATATATGTATAGATATATATATCTACAACATATATATATATATATTATAATATATAATTATATTATATATAAATATATATATAATATGTGTGTGTGTGTAAGGGCAGTGCATGTATGTATATGTCAGCAAATCACCGGTAAAGTACATCGCTTGCCGTGATTGGCTGGTTGTTGTACGCTGGGTAGAGGGGTAGTCTTATACGGCGAGTATAGTCCAAACTCTATATTTGGACTGTAAAAGTTTGGGGTCGTCTTATACGCCCAGTCGTCTTATACGCCGGAATATACGGTAAATGCAGGCCACATGGTGAAACCACTATCAGGATGCAGTCAACCATTTTTAAACCTCTTCCATCTGCTCATTTATATGCTTTCTGCACCTGTCCCTAATATTGTTAAGCGCTGTTTATATAGCAGATTGCCTTTAAGGTTTAGAGCCATGCATAGTAAACCTAGGTAATTAATTACATGGTAGATAAAGAAGAACTAAAATGCTGTTTGACCGGAGGCCCTTGCAGGACTGGTATATCAGGTAAACCCAATCATTAAAGTTTGTGAATGTGTTCTCTGTAAAATATGGCTTTAATAATGAATACTAATGCATTTTAAGGTTCACTTTAACAATTACCGGTATACTGCTGGAAAAACCGAGAATAGCTAGTTTGGGTAAATTAATTTAAGTTACACTAAAACGTTCCTTTAATACACTGCAAAGAGTATATGGAAAAGGTTTCTTTGTTTTGTATACTTACTTATTTATCAATTTATCCAGACCCAGCCTTTGGTATTCTAGTGCCCTAGGCTATTTTTTGATTCCTCATCCTGCATGTACTAGCTTGCTTGCATAGGAAAGACACTCCAGCCTCCAAGCATATGATAGCTTAACGGTCCCTTTAAATTTCCGAGTGGTCCCTGTTGCAAATGTATGGGGAGATTCTGTAGAATCCCCCCCACCAAGTGCATTTGCCCCCTTTCTCAGCTTCAGTTATTTGCTGTGCAGGGAATGTGCTCTGACTCATGATTTGCTTTCATAAACTCTGGATTCCCCATAAGTTAAATACTTTTATGTATGTATTAAACATTTTAAAGAATGCATATAAAAGCATTCACAAAATGGTTTGATGCACATTCTTTTTTGAGGCTGTCTGGGACATTAAACCGTTCCTTTAATGGAAGTGTCCCCTACCCATTCAAACCCCTTGGCGGCTACCTAGTCTCTCTATGTATTCGGGCCAGCCTTGCACTTTTCACATTAATCGATAGTGTCCAAGGAGGATTTTGTGGATTGAGTGTATTTCATTTTGTTTGACCACTCAGTTTGGATTCAATTACTGCTGACAGGCGGTTTTTAGGCTTTTTTGCTATTTTGCTTTAGATTACCTATGGTGTAGACAATCTTTTTACCTTTTTGTCATTGTTGAAACATGGAAAAATTTGTTGGACTACATAAGGAAAGCCCCACCAGCTCTAAATCAGAAGGCCAACCCCCACCCTCACCACTGGGGGAGATGTAGCCATCCTCGCCTATACCGCAGGATTCACCTACAGGCGAACAGCCACCGTGTCTCAGTCTTCTTTGGGAATGTCTGTAGAATTAAAAAGTCTTGGTGATGCATTTGCCTTACCGTCATGGGTACCTGCTCTCTATGTTCGTAATATGTAAAGATGATGCACAAGAAACCCGGCAAACAGATTACTGGAACCATGTCTTGTGGTCTGATGATAAACTTATTTGGTTCAGATGGTGTCAAGCGTGTATGGCAGCAACCAGGTGAGGAGTACAAAGACAAGTGTGTCTTACCTACAGTCAAGCATGGTGGTGTGAATGTCATGGTCTGGGCCTGCATGAGTGCTGCCAGCACTGGGGAGCTACAGTTCATTGAGGGAACCACAAATGCCAACATGTACTGTGACATACTGAAGGAGAGCACGACTCCCTGCTAGGAGACTGGGCCGCAGGACAGTACTCCAACATGATAACGACCCCAGGTGACGGACTGGCATCCTCCAGTGATAGGTAGGTTAGCGCAAGGTCTCTAACATCCACAAGCTCTATGATACCATCATGGAGGAGTCGATGAGGACTCCAGTGGTAACCTGTGAAACTCCATGCCCAAAGAGTTAAGGAAGTGCTGGAAAATGATGGTGGCCACACAAAATAGACACTTTGGGCCAAATTCCCAATTTGTACATTTCCACTTAGGGGTGTAGTCACTTTTTTTGGCCCAAGCGTTTTTTTTTAAGCGGAGGAAAGAGAGGGGCGCTGAGTGGTTTTCGCTTACTCGGCGCCCCTCTCTCTCCTCTGCGGCGAGTCTCCCTGTTTGGTCTCGGTGCTGGCTTGTAATGCTGAGCGCCGGAAGTGACGTCAATTTCCGGCGCTAAGCATTACAAGCCGGCACCGTGGGCAGAGCAGGAGACTCGCCGCAGGACTGTTTAAAGGTAAGTACAAAGGGGGGGCTAAGGGAAGATAATGCCGTCGGCTAAGTTTAAAATGCCGCCCCCCCCCCGGCGTCGGTGGGGGGGGGCATCATTTTAAACTTCGCCCCAGGCGGCATTAAGTTTTGGGCTGGCCCTGGGCAAAACTGACCCCTCCCCATATCAGAAAAAATAAGAATTGATCCCTAAGAGTAAGGCAGGTAAAAGCAGCAGTAGTACTAGGGCTCATACAGAAAAGCAGGATAAAAATGGATTTTTCCCGAACAGACTACACTATATTATTGCATTTTTATCCTGCTTTTCTGTTTAAAGTATATCCGTTTCTGCCAATCATTTTCCCCTGGATCTCCTGATGAGAACACCTTACTACCCAGGGACCAGGACTAGCTCACCTACTAAGGTAAGAGTCCATTCATATACATTTTCTTTCTTTTTCACTATATATTTTCATTATTCCTATGAGAAACATGTTGCACTATTTGTTTCTTTTGTTTTTTATTATGTAGCATGTGCTTTGGAAGATACTTGTCAAGAACCTGAGGACAGTATGCATTGTATCAGGAAAGCGGTAGTTTAACCAGGTTTTCCTTAACACTAATCTACATTTCTGTATACGGCCCTGCACTTAAGGCTCAAAAATGTCCCCCCCATGGGACCTCCCTCTTCACCGATAAAAAGCAAAACTAGGGATTTACCATGTCTACAATTTTAATATGATTTGTTTTTGCACCCGATTGTAGAATTCTAACACAGTATCACTGGCAAAATGTTATATTTTAAGGGAAATCTCTTATTGGTTTTTTCTCCTTTTTACATTAGGAGGCTGTTTGATAGGACAACTTTGAAGTTTGAATGTTTGAACACACTTATTTTGCCAGGTTTTAATTGTATTGTGGTTATGAATACATTGTGTTCTCCCTATGACTTGTTTCGGAACAAAATTGAATGCAAAGAAAAGTAATAATAGAACCAGTCATAAAGGCTCAAAACAGGAAAGGGAATTATGATCCTGCGGGGCATACAATCAGTTTTGGCAAGAATTAGTCATAATGAAGGGGAAGAGAAAGAAAGTGTAACATGTCATCATGCTAGTCAATTTCCTTTCAAGCTTTAGCTGTGATATGTATCATGTAGGCTTTCACATGTGTGAATGACGTATCTTCTTCAAACAGTTGCACTAACCTAACTTTACGTCGGCAATTGTTTGCTGCTAAAAAGTCAGTTAGGTATGAAAGAACAGTTACACTATCTGATATTACCTCATTTAACCAGTATGTTTACGTAAATAAGCTAATATCACATGTAAATAAATACTGGAGAGCTCTCAGATATCTATATAAATGGCGTGTTATATATATATATATATATATATATATATATATACGGTCAGTCCACGACTGGCATTAGAAGGAGCTTAGTCTGCAGCACCTTGCCATATTTAGCAATTCTTTGAATTTCACTGAGAGGCTCCAGTTGAAGTCCAACTTCTCCCAGTCTCCGGTTCAGTTACTTCTTTCTATGGGCATGGGAGTGGTGTCTGGTCAGGCCCCACCCACCACATAAAGACTGTCTGGGGTTAGCCCCGCCCCTATGCCCTTCATGCTTACCCTGGGAAGTTCCCAGGTATGCACTTCACATTAGCTCGGCTCCAAAGGAGTCCTCGACAGATATTTGATGAGACATTAAAGGAAATATTTGAAGGTTGTGCAGCACCTACCCTGCTGGATTGGACACATTAGAAAATGACTGTCGAATACCCAAAACAAGAGGCACATTGCAGAATTACCCTGGATGAGGGAACACGGATCAATAATTGCGACCTTAATGCCAGATCTGGGAAGCAAGTCTAATAAAACACACAAGTGACATTGTAACACCTTACCAAAATGTGAAGTCGACCCTGAAAGGAAAGGCTCACCGAAACAAACCTCTCAAAATATAATGCAAAATGAAGAAAATGAATTGAGAACACAATCAATCATCTCACAGAACACTACATGTTTCTTCAGTCTGATACAAAATGCAAGTAGGTGGCTGAAACAAACTAAATTATACACTTGGGTTTTACAATGAAAATCAATCATTTTCTTTGTTTGAGTTTATGTAAAACAGACAAACAAGTATACCATTCATGTGACACAATTCCGAGCAGAACACTCATGCAGAAATGTAACCCTTTGCGAGCTAAAGGAATATGAAACAGAGCAATGACATGGTTAATGGACAATATTTCTTGGATAAAGTATTCTGGTATAATATTCTGGTATGCAAATGTGTGTCTTTTCTGCCATTTTCTTAATGGGCAGCTGGCAGTGATTAAGACCAGCCAAATGAACTAGCGATATCAGCCCCAAAACACATTTGCAAAAGGTTGACAGAAAAAGTGCCTTTGGCCAAAAGTAGTAACAATACTAAATAATAACAATAATATGCACTAAGCCACATTCCAAGAGAACGCACCTACATACACATTTATATGTATCAAGCATGAGATAATATATATATATACTAAATGGCACAGAATAGAAGTTCTTAAAAGGACCTTCCATTTACTGCATATGAATGCTTAGAGGTCCCTTTAAAGTATATGGTGTCCACCTTATGATGGAATCCTCCATTATGCATTTGCGCCTTTCCCCGCCTTCCAACAATTTTTTGTTAATGAGATGTATTCAGCCTAAACCACCAGTTAACTTAATAGCTAGCTTGGTGTACGTTCCGGGCATGGGAATAATAGGAGCACTTTCCTACCACTCATTGGTTGCTTCAAGCAGCCAATCACTGACTCCCAGTGACAACATCAGGATCTGGAGAGGGTGGGAAATTGTAGCGTCTCCCTAAGGTAAATACAGTTTTTATGACAATGATATGTCAGGTTCCATTAGACGACGAGTGCCCTACGTCTTGTCGGCTCTTTTAACACCATACTGCAAAATTAACTGGGCAAGATAATGAAGTCAATTTTGATAGCCCTATACACCCCTTTTTCCTTATTCCCTTAATGACAAAGCCCGTACATGTACGGGCTCAAAATGCATGGTTTTCAATGGGTTTAGGGACCGCCCATTGTCCTTTAAGGGGTTAAACATGCTAATAATTTGGATCATAGTGCTCTATAACATACAACAATTGTTTACAGATTTTATTTTATATACATCAGGATTTTGAGGTTCAGACTATAACGCACAAAAAAACACCTCCCACCCCCATTCCTCGCTCACAAACTATACACCCCCTTTTTTATTTTCTGAAATGCCTGCATGATTCAGAAATCAAGGACAGGCTCATCTTTCAAACAGGTGAAATCCAAGTCAAGGCTGTATCAGGTTGCACACAATCCAGTGGTTTGCATGTTAAATCCTTCAATTTACCGTATGTCATCGACTCATCAAGAAATTTCTGTGGGTGGAATTTTCTGGGGGAAAAAAAAACAGTTTATATAATATAGAACAGAACAATACGAACAAATTTAAATATCGGGTACCTGGGTGATGAGTGGCATATTTTTTGCAATGCAATTTAAATCACGGTTTTTGTACTCAGTTTAAGGGGGTGGGATGAGCAGGTACTTTTATGCCAGGCGTCAGACGAACAAAGTGGCTTACTTACTATACCTAGGACAATCAGAAGTGGTTGCATGGCATATATAGGGACATATGTTAGGTGATGACTGATGTGTCATGTTTTTGTAGAGGGCATAATTCATGCTGTTAGGCGAGTATTCATGCTGATGATGCCTGTAGCTTCTTAGTAACATGACAACAAAACACATTTAAAAACCATGCCATGGTAGTAATAAAAATAATAATGATAGTAATAATTTACAGACTGACTGGATTGTATCATATTTTATAAACTGTACATTTATACTCCTATTCTTATTATTAAGTTAATTCCATCTCCCCAGACCCCTTTGTGTGTGCTGTGTCACATAACAAACCCACTAGATCTTTAGCAGTTCCTTTCTTCAAGTATCAATAGTGGTTTGAATTTTATTTTAGGAAAGGTGATTGAACTGTTCCTTACAGAACGCATATCTTAAATTTGGGTCAAGACCATTCTACAGTGCAATGTGATTCTTATTAATACGAGAACAGGGGAGGGCTGACAGTACTCAGCCCAGGGGTATGTCCAGGTGTATGACTATGTAATATAGTTTCCCAAATACCACTGGGAGACAGTATGGTGGAAAGAAACTATTCAGCTGTGCCCTACACATTTTTAACAAAAGGGACTAGACATTACACACATAAAGGATCTAGTCTTGGTGTAAAATTGTTCCTACATTTTTGTTACTCTAGACACCCTGCTGGCATTATGTGGGGTTCCAATTAAGCTGACATGAAAAGGCTTTAGGCAGTGGCCTGGAATTCATGGAACCCAAGGGTTGCCATCCCCCTGCTGTGGTAGACTTGCTTAGGGTTAAACTTTCTCTCTCTGTGGAGTTATCATTCAACACAAACTTAGAAACGTGAGGCACTGGCAGCTTCAATCTTAGAAACACAGAGGACATGGCTTTTACTTTTAAAATATACTCCTTAATTGCGGTAAGCATTGGCTTTACTTTTAGAATTGTACACGCTTGTAGATAAGTCTGATTTGCACAATGTGCCTCCCACTCACTCCGTTCTCAGTAGTAACGATTGTGTGACACAAAGCCAAACCCTTCACAACCAGAGACTGGCAGGAGGTAACACATTTAGAGAAATATAAAATGTTTCAAGAACAATCAATCCAAACTGCTAATTTTATCAAAATGGAGCCGGTGATCAAGAAAGACTTCTCTACACACCTACATAAGATATCCAAATGTGAGAACTGACAGAACACACACTAATAGCATTTTCCTGTAATGGGGTTTGACGCCTGATGGGAAACAAAGCATTGATGTAAAAAAACAATTTAGAAACCTACACAACAACAAAACCATCTAGCCATCCACCGGCAAGCAGGGACCATTCTTCCAGACTTCTGTCCGTCAGTCTCACATTAATGAAACATTTCAAGAGCTATTATGAAATGTATAGCCATTGAGTCACTTGAGCTACTTGAGTCTGAATTGCTGCAACCACCTTGCTTCTTTACAACTGAAATGTGGATGTAGAATCTGAAACAATAGCCATGATGAAAATCTAGGGCTTTATTGATCATTGATAAAAAAAAAACAAAAAAAAAACACCATGATCACAATTAGAATCCCAAAAGAAACATCCTGATGTGGTCCGTATGGCAAGTAATGTCTAAAAGGCTATGATTTGTATTATGTACTGAGGAATAAATCTTTGGATTTGATGTGTTTGTCATTATTATTGTTTTGGATTTCACAAAGATTGCAGTTGTTGGATTTGTGCCTTAACTCGAAGACCTAGGAAGTGAGTATATAAATTATTTTTAGTGGATTGAGAGCATTTACAATAAGTTTATTTTTTCCAAATGTTTTGAAAAATATTTTTCCGTGAAGAAATAAAAAACAATAAAAAAAAAAAAAAAAAATGGGAACTTTTCCATTGCTAAGGCATGTAATATTTAATCTAGAGCAGCAGTTGATGTCTATGTTGTCACCTAGTATTTTATTATAATTGCAAAGGCAGCAGATGTGGTAGAAGTCTGTCTAGAGAATATGGGAAGTTATAGGACTATAATATAAGAAAAAAGTGGTCAAAATTATTATTATTTTGTTCTATAGGTTATGTATTTATTTCATTGAACCTTTATGGCGTAGATGAAGCCGCCTACATGTTTTGCATAAGTTATGTTATAAGAAAACTAACCCTACTCAATAAGGAAGCAAATCATAGAATACATGAATCTCCTGTTTCCGCCTTACACGCTGTCTCGATTGACTTGTTCCTGCCCAGCCATAAGTTTTAAACTTGTCAACAAGCTTTTCAATTAAAAAAGGAAAAGCTCTAAAAAAAGTACTGTATATAATGTAAATAATGTATATTGACAATCTTGCAAATCATCCTAGGAAAGAAAGGTTAACATTTTATTAAACGTGCACATTCAAGTATAGCTAGCATAAACTGTGTAATGAAATGGACGGTAACCAGAATAGTAATTAATAATTATTAAATAAATGCTTTGCCCAGACCTATGCCAAGATCTAAATAACAGCACTTGTCTTGACACCAATAATAATAAATAATGACAAAAGCTTTCAAATGGATCATTAATTATGCATTTGTGTAAATTGATTATTGTTTTAGCAACTAAAGTGTCAAAGGGATGTAGTAAGAGAAACAATCTAGCATATATTCCCTAAATAACTGAAAAACCCATTAGTCTAAGATGCTTGGCTGCCGTTTTTTGGCTATGTGTGAGACACGACCCATCCTATTTATCTGCATGTGTGATGTTCTTACCACCATCCTGATGGCACTTCTAGCTTTGCTGCTCGACTCCCTTCTCCTCTCCACTGCCTCATGTTCAGGGCCATCTTTAATATCAGCCAAAGGGGGCAATTGCCCTTGGCCCAGGCTTACGTTAGTGCCACACAGCAGCTGTTTCTTGGGCCCCTCAACAGATAGCATAGTCAGGAGGTGGGGATTTGTGCATTCACAAACACGCACTCCCACTAACACTTTCTTCTAAAAGCCTGGCACCAACTGCTTTTGGACTGTGTCAGGATATGACATCATATTCCAGTGCTCATCAGTGAACAGCAAGCAGATCATGTAAAGATAAGAATGACTTAGTAGCTGCACAGACTTCCAGTCAGGTATGACTGGAATGAGTGGGGGGCATGATGGGAGCAGCCTTACTCACATTGCCTAAGTAAAGGCTTCTGTTTTATTACTCTTGTTTCATTGCAAGTCTTATACACATGGGAGTCTTATACCCTTGGAAATCAGCCTTGTGTCCAGAGAAAGGTTACTATTTTGCAAAGGAAAAATAAATATATTTACAATTACAAAAACTGCAGAAAAAATATACACGATACAATCAAAATTACTCTGCTGAAAAAAGAAAAATGGCAAAGACAAAACTGTCTGAAAATACAGAATTATAAATAGTGTTTTTTTTGTTTTTTTTTTTACTGCGAAAGCATGCCTTTGAAGGTCGCTGTAAAGGATATATCAAGAATGCTTTATGTAGTACAAGACACGAGGGATGGGAATTTATGTAGTTTTATACATGTTAGTTTTTCTTTTTAACAGCTAGTGAGTGTCCTTGTGAGTGTTAATTGTATTTGGCCATTATATAGGGGCAGTCATTTCTAGCTATTTTTTTCAGGGAGAAAGTAAAGCATGTTTGCTTCACGAAACTTTGTTTAACGTAAGGTGCACTTGTAAACTGACGATGATTGTGACAGTACCAAGCTGTTATGTCAATGGATAGGATTGTTGGTATGCGGCACACAGGGCCGGCCCTACCATGGAGCATGGTGGGGCAATTGCTCTAGGTGGCACTTTTTTTTTTTTTTTAAAGCGGAAGAGAGAGAGGGCGCAGAGGGATTTTCACTTACCAAGTTGTCAGTACCCGCTCGGCGCCCCTCTCTCCTCTGTGGCGAGTCTCCCTGTTCGGTCTCGGTGCCGGCTTCTAATGCTGAGTGCCAGAAGATGACGTCATTTCCGGCGCTCAGCATTACAAACCAGCACCGAGACCGAGCAGGGAGACTCGCCGCAGGACTGCTGAAAGGTAAGTACAAAGGGGGGGTGCAGTTTTTCTGAAGTAATACTGCAGTTTTTTGGACATGAAAAAACTGCAATACTGCACTTTTACTGCAGTATTACTGCACATTTACTGCAGTTTTACTGCATTTGTACTTCACTGTACTGCAGTTTTACTGCGGTTATTTTTGTACGGAAGTACAAATGCAATAAAGATGCCATACATTGAAGTACAACTGTAGGTTTGCAATATAAAAAAAAGTGCGGTAAATGTGCAGTAAAACTGCAGTACAGTGAAGTACAAATGCAGTAAAACTCCAGTAAATGTGCAGTAATACTGCAGTAAAAGTGCAGTATTGCAGTTTTTTCATGTCCAAAAAACAGCAGTATTACTTCAGAAAAACTGCAGTAATTTTACGTAAGGGATACGGGGAACTCTGATTTCTGACAGTCGGGGAAGGTCTGCGGGGAAGCACTGGAAGGTCTGCCACACCTCCTTCCGGCTGCAGCGGAAGTTGTCTACGAGAATCGGGTAGACTTCTACCCGCTGCCCGGACAACACACCGGGGAGTCAGAAGCACCGGTAAGTTGGGGGGAGGGGCATAAGACAGTAGGATCCAGGTCCCCTCCAGCAATGCGGGGGATCTGGATCTTAGTCTCATAGTCAGACCTATTTGAGGTCTGATTAGAAGACGACCCTGATTAGAAAACAAGGGGTATTTTTCAGAGCATTTGCTCTGGAAAAAACCTTGTCTTATAATCGAGCGAATACGGTATATGTTTTCAGGATGTAAAACACTGTGACACTCTTACTCTTACTCCAAAAGTTTTGAGTTCCTAGGAAAAGAAGACTTTAGAAAAGGAAAGATGAACAGGGGATTCGGGTTCCAAAAAGGGGACCGATTCAATCGGTTGTCTACATGGATCCAAACATTTAGAAGGTGACAGATGGCACCTTGTGGTTTAAATTTTTGGTGTAATTCCACTCTATGTTTTTTCCCATTATACTTCGGTATCCCTGTTTACTCAAAATAAAAATTAATCCAGGCTAAAAGTATTATTCGCGCACAGTTGCTAAATGAATTTTAAAAATTTCAACTAGGAAATATAAAAAAAATCCTACATATTTTAATACGTCTCAAAAATTCCTTTTAATAGTCAAACTTCATGTTTATCGCTTTTATCCTTCACAATGCAATTATTGCCCACTGATTAAATACAACTGCATGGATTGCAGCTGACTGCCATCTTAATGATATGCCATGGACAATCTGGATCATAGAAGCCTTTACAAAGGGGAATATTGGCAGGAACTCAGCACTAGCCCACCTTAGATTACCATGTAGATTCATTTGCAATAGCTTAACACATCTCAATTTTTAATATTATATTTTTTGAATTTAGCATAATTGCGCGAATGCTATCAGTTATTTAAATCTTGAATTTATGTAAAAAAAAAAAAAGGCTGGGTGAAGAGAGCGGAAGTAGTCTTTAAAATATTCTGTGCTCCAGTAGGATTTCTTATAGATCCCCCTTATCTGCGCTGTTATACATGTGAATTAAAAAAACACAAAGTGTCCAACGATGCCCTTCTTCATAATTTTATTCAACTTCTTTCCATTTACATTTACATTTTTGGGCTTGACTGGCAAAACTTGACACAACTTTAATTAATTTGCTTGCTATAATTCCAAAAAAAATAAACCACAATTGTTACAATGTGCTACAACTCAGAAAGCATTCCATTGACAATAACTTGAAATACCTTATGAATCTTAAGAAAAAAAGAGAAAAAAGGAGAAAATGGGAAAAAAACCTCAGAGTGTGTAAAAGAAAATCATGATTTAAACAGAACTTTACACGTCCATCCAGTGGTCTGAAACAATGCTCTTGAGTCCTCATTTCAGCCCATGGACATCCAAAAAATGCAAAACTATAAGGAATAAACAATTATCGAGAAGAAAGTCTAGTTGCTCATGACAGTGGATTGTGCAGAAGAATTAAAAAAATTTCAAAAAAAACACAAAAAACGGTGACAATAGTATAAAACAGACTAAAAAAGACAATTATCTGTAAAACCCCCTCGTCTTATGTGCTCAACGACTTAAACTTTTTTTTTTCTTAAATGTGTGAAGATCTGCTTTTAAACATTGATAATTTACATCCATAATAAAATAGGAGATTCACCAACACAATTACCCGAGTGGTGACAAAATGATTGATTATATATATATATATATATATCAGATGTATATCATATTGTATTATATTGTCATACGACTAAACAAATAATATTGTGAATGTTGGTAAACACTACAAAATATTTGAATATGTTACTATATGGGAAGACATGTTTAGTAGATGTTCTAGGCTGTCATCATAGAAGAAATACGACCATCGATACCTACTTTTTATAAAAATACGACCCTCTGTTTTTCAAATAGTGAAAACATATAACAACTTAATTAACTTAGTTATTTTGCTTAAATGAAACTTGAGGAATGGCATCCAGAATACTTAGAAACATAGAAAATGATAGTAATATACAGCATTGACGTAAATTACAGCTGTAGAACTTTCCGTTTGCTGTGTCAGTCTGTATCCGAAAGTGCATGTCATTATTACAACACGCTACTACCCATAAAACAAAAAAAAGTCATTAAAATCATTTTTTTACATAAGGAGCAACGTGATATTATAATGCTACCCACATTTTCCTAAATATCTTTCATCTTACTAAGCGAATCTCTGAATCGTGGTAAAGAAAAAAAAAAAACTGATTAATAAATTATCCAGCATAAATCTTATGATAACTTTTAGGCTCTTTGGAGAATTGTAAATTAACATCTGGAAAAGGATTTTCAGATGCTACCGCTTTCAAAACAGCACAGGATCAGATTTATTCAGCTTCAGCAGAAAAAAAGGAACATGGATAGATGGAACATGTTTGTAGTTCTATTGCAAGTACATAAATGCCATAAATATGTATTTTTATAAGTAAAATGGATCTTTAATATTGTAGATTATTGCATTAAAAATGACAGTAATTATAAAGATATAACCCAATGATATGGAATGATATTTGGAACATGAAAGGTAATAATTATAACAATACTGTATAATGTATACAGTTTATTATGTATAATAAAGTACATAGAACGCAGAACACAATTAAACATGGGAAAAACCAAAGTCATCATGTGTAACTCCATACTGCTTTCTGTTTCGTGCAGCAGGGCGAGTAGCTGGCAGGTGCCCTAAGTGTCAAGAGGAGGAAGAAATGAAGATCTGTGAAGATAACGATCTAGAGATCCTAGAGGCAATCGGCTGCCGTACACAGGCAGCTCTATTTACTAAGCAGCAAATACATAAATGGAGGCAGAAAATGTGAATTTAGGTTAAACTTCATTATTGGGTTGATGAGGACTTAAGAGCATCAATTCTGGATGTTATAGGTAAGAGTTAAAAACTTTCCCCCTTTTTCATCATCCTGGCACTCAAAGAGTACTTGACTGGGCCTCACATTTGCCTACCTAGGGCATTAGATGCAGACAGGAGTGCGTGTTGTTTTTTTAATCAAGTTAATTTAAACCCCCTATCCGACCAGAGGATGGAGGGTATGGACCTGGATGGGCTTTATGTCTCCAAGGGTATGCACTAGAGGGGGAAAGGCTGGTCCGTGTGGTCAAATCCAATAGACGAGCTACAATAGGTCCAATTGCTGAAAAGGTTAATGCTGGATCTGTCGTGTATGGGGCTGTGAAGCTGCAAACAAGTCAGGGTGCCCATGCTGACCCCCAGGGCTGGTGCAAGGATTTTTGCCACCCTAGGCAAAACATAATTTTGCCGCCCCCTGCTCCACCTCCACAAGCTCCTCCCCTTTTCCCCCTTACTGAATTACCGCGGCTCGCGGCTGCAGCCTGCACGGCTGCCTACCTCCCATCAAGTGACCTCGGGCCGCGCTTCTAATGAATGACCGGCTGCTGGCGCCTCCTCTACTTTGCCTATAGGTGGCGCCGGCCCTGCTGATCCCTGTCCACTGCCGAAAGCGCCTACAATGGGCATAAGAACTGGACCACAGAGCAATAGAGAAGGTGGCCTGATCTGATGAATCCTACATTTTTTTACATCATGTGGATATCCAGGTACGTCGCTGGATCCATGGAGGTCGCCCTTCACAACTTAAAGGACTTAAAGGATCTGCTGCTAACGTCTTGATGTCAGATACCACAGCACACCATCAAAGATCTAGCGGAGTCCATGCCTCGACGGGTCAGGGCTGTTTTGGTGGCAAAAGGGGGACCTACTGTCAGGAACCAGGTCCATACAGGCAACTGTAAAGACCCAGAGCGCCCAAAGATGAAGTTCAGGAGGTATTGAGTAGTAGTGGAGCTGGACAGGGCCTGATGCAGGGCAACTGCACTCTCCCAGGTGGGCATCTAGGGTTGAGCAGCCACATACCAGCGCCCTGAAATAGCAGCTGACATAGTCCAGAACAAAGCACAACTAAACTTGGCTGGATGTGGAAATCCGAACAAAAGTTGAATCTGACAAAACAAACAAAACTTGGAGATATCCTGCAGGCACCCTGGAGCAAGCATGAGACATAGCACTGGAATCATGTCAGGGTGCTGCAGGCTGGGAGTATGAAAGCTAAGCAGAGTATATAATGGAAACATAGCAAGCAAGGAGGACAGAGCAAGGGACAGGGAGACCGAGCAGGGAACATAACCAGACAAGACATACATGATACAGGGTGCAACAAAGGACAGGCAACGAGGCAAGGAAGAGAGGAGAAGGAGTGAGGAGCCGGAATCCTTGGACGCTTCTCCTTTAAGCAAGGATAGGACATCTTAACTGGGACATGGGGAGAGGAAAGAGGAACCGAAATCCTCAGATTATTCAGGGAAGAAGGGCAAAGGTACATAAGAGACAGGCAAACATGAATACAGGAACTAGCCTAGGACTATGTGATAACAATTGGAGATTCCGTCACATGGCTTCTTCATTTTGGCTTTATTTTTGTTGAATGTGTCATGTGTTGTTCATCTGAGGTTGTATTTACCTAATTTGTGACCTGCCAAGCAAGAGATGATTGTTATTATATCCTGATATGTAAAACCATAAAATTCAAAGAGAGTGTACGTTATTTTTCACGCAACTATGTATGTATATTTTCCCCCCTGTCTTTCTCTTTCTCCATTTCATACAACCACATAAACACAGAATTTGATAGCAGCCTGTCACCTTCACATACAACACCAGTAGTATGATACCTGCCTAGTTTTAGCTCAGGTTTCATTTAGGTTATAGCAAGGACCTGAAGAAAGAATGAGAGGAGGCTTTTTAACTCCCATATCAATGGCTTATGTTTTTCCCCTTCTGTCAAGCCAGGCAAAGTCAGCTGTTAAGTTCTGAAACGCACTCTGGATTACCTAGCTTTAGTTTCACTGAGTCTAGACCATGGCCTCTCCACTCAACCATATGATGAATTAAACAATAATGGGAAACATAAGTAAGAGCACTCCTGGCCACCGAAACACCAACATTCCCAGGCATTCCCAACAAATTACTTAAAAAAGTGATCAATGTAACTGATGCTTCTCTTTTAATCTATCGAGTGGCAGATATGTGAGTGCCCATACCTGCTTGGCACGTAATAGTTAATATGAAAAGTTTCATCTGGTGGAGGTTTATGGAATTTCAATGACTTTGCCAAAGCCACTCAACAAATACTGTGTCGTATAACCAAGTGGAAAGAGTGAAGCTCGTTTACTACAATGTAATACAGCAATACATTTACTTTATTCTGTTCCATTAGCTACATTACATTTTAAGTCAACTGGTTACAAATACATGTTATTTAGCATGAGAGTCTGTAATGTTTCTGGACTGAAAAAAAAAATCATAAGAAACCTGATTAAATGTAAGATTTCTTAAATGAAATGAGCAAAGTGTTCTCCGAGCCAAATATGTCATTTGTAAATATAAAACCTAATTTATTTCCAAGCAGATGTTTGCAATAATGGATAGATGGTGAGTGAAAGGGAAGAACGCCATTAGGCTAAGGTAACCTCTGAAGAATTTTCTATCGTTTGCAATCATGTAATCTCCCTCAGTGATAAATATCAGTAGTTGCGATTGTCGACCTGGTTTCATTTATTTTCAGCGCATTGAATATACGTCGGTTTTAGTAATGCCGTTTATTTAACGAATACAGAGGATTTATATTGTAATTTAAATGAAATCGGTTCAAAGTAAAGGAGCTCAAGGAAATAAAACATTCAGACTTTTAAATAATGGACTCATAAATAACGTATAGGCATAGAGGGAAAATATGGTATAATTTACTAAACTCTATGATCTTTCTTCTCTGAATATTTTACTTTCTCATAAATACACAGGCACACGTGTATAAGTACATCCGTGTATTCTTATATATATGTACGTATCACTGATATGAGAACGCGCAATAGTCAACCAAATATGTGCAATATTGCTCAGCATCCATATTAGACAATATTTCATATTACCATTTAATAGCGAGTATAAGAAAATATTCTTAAAAAAATTCAAGGAATATAAATATTTTTAAAATTGTTGATAGACTTAAGGCCACTGGCCTTAAAGTGCCAGGTTTGCCTTGTTATGCCCAGTCTGGCCCTGCTGGAGGTCATGAGAAATCAGCATGAAAATAGAATATGTCTTTTGTGGAGTCAGACCGGGAAAATACAAATATGTTTAATTAAAAAACAGATTATTAAAAAAAAATAATAGTCATAATGCAAATTGTTGGCGCTATATAAATAAAATATAATAATAATATTACAAGGGATATAATGTGTGAAATGCTGGTTATAATGGTGTTATTATCAGTAAGATATAATAAATTAAAAAGATACACAATTTTGTACATGCATTTTCTTTAATAACCTGTTAGTTGGAAGGGATTTTCATTGTGGTATTGTTGGACTCTATGTCAATGTAAGAAATTATGGAAATATCTAAGAAATAAGTCTAAAATCATGCAGGGCTTGAATCTGTTAAGACGGTGGTTTTACAAGATGTACCAACGTTACGTTTTAAATCAGATTACAAATTAATTGCGCTTGAAAAGTCAAGAAATATTCAAAATAAAAAGCAGCAGATACATTTTCGATGCTCGTGATTTATTAGTGCTTGCCAAAGTTCCATGTCGAATTACATCTAGAGTTTTCTAGATAATCTTAAAAAACGAAATACACAAAATAACATTTCTCCTAAAGTTGAACATTGTTTTCTTTAACTACTGCTAGATGAACAGTAATCTACAGTGAAGGAGAAAAGTATTTGATCCCCTGCTGATTTTCTACGGTAGGTTTATTTGAACAGTGAGAGACAGAACGACAACAAAAAAATCCAGAATAAAGCATTTCAAATAAATTATACATTGATCTTCATTTTAAATATTTGACCCCTTTGCAAAACATGACTTACTACTTGGTGGCAAAAGAGGCCAGACGTTTCTTGTAGTTGGCCACCAGGTTTGCACATCTCAGGAGGGATTTTGTTCCACTCCTCTTTGCAGATCCTCTCCAAGTCATTAAGGTTTCAAGGCTGACGTTTGGCAACTCGAACCTTCAGCTCCTTCCACAGATTTTCTATGGGATTAAAGTCTGGAGACTGGCTAGGCCACTCCAGGACCTTAATGTGCTTTTTCTTGAGCCACTCCTTTGTTGCCTTGGCCGTGTGTTTTGAGTCATTGTCATGCTGGAATACCCATCCATGACCCATTTTCAATGCCCTCGCTGAGGGAAGGAGGTTCTCACCCAAGATATGACAGTACATGGCCCCATCCATCATCCCTTTGACGCAGTGAAGTTGTCCTGTGGCCTTAGCAGAAAAACACCCCCAAAACATAATGTTTCCACCTCCATGTTTGACGGTGGAGATATGTTCATGGGGTCACAGGCAGCATTCCTCCTCCTTCTCTGTATAACAACTCTATTCAAATTTGATGTGACATATAATATTTCATAAACAAGCAAACTAAATACATTAATGCCCAGTGCATAAAATAAGACGTTTGCTTCAAAACCCAGTTAACCCTATTGGGCAATCAGACTCGATGAGGTTTATGCCTCTCTGACATAGCCTTCATGTTGTAGCTGGTAGTAGAGAGGATGTCAGCTATTTAGGTAAGAGTCAGGCAGGGCCGGACTGGGACTGAAAAGCAGCCCTGGAAAAATTTGGAGAGCAGCCCCATATAGTTTATCTCACGGTGAAGCTCTTATACCCACACGCACCCCTTATACATACCCGAGTCACACTATGTGCCATTCTTTTTATCTCATTATTTGTATTAAAATGCCAGAAAGCAAAAGTGTTAAAAGGCCCTAATAAATTAAATACATTACACATAATGGGATCAAAACATTTACTACTGCGAACATTTTTAGATGAAAGAGTTCAATTTTATTCAGTGAAACAAAACACTGATCACATTATTCTTCACGATATTCTGGTAAGAAACTTTTATTTCTTTATTAATTCATGTAGACTATTTTTTTCCATATTTAATAAAAGCTATGATTGAGACATGTTTGGTTTTTATTTCCTTTCATTTGACAACCTACCCCCGAGTTATGCACCTCTGCCCCCAGGCTTGCCACTCTGTCCCCCCTGATATGCCTTCTAACCCCCTATATGCCACTCTGCCTCCAGAAATGCCTTATACCCCCTATATGCCACTCTGTCCCATGATATGCCTTCTAACCCCCTATATGCCACTCTGCCATATAGGGGGATAAAAGGCATATCATGGGACAGAGTGGCATATAGGGGGGTATAAGGCATTTCTGGAGGCAGAGTGGCATAAAGGGGGTTAAAAGGCATATCATGGGGCACTCTGCCTCCAGAAAAGCCTTATACCCCCCTATATGCCACTCTGCCTCCCTGATATGCCTCAACCCTCCTATATGCCCCTCTGCCCCCTGATATGCCTTTTGACCCCCTATATGTCACTCTGCATCCAGAAATGCCTTATACCCCTATATGCCACTCTGCCCCATGATATGCCTTCTAACCCCCTATATGCCACTCTGCCATATAGGGGGTTAAAAGGCATATCATGGGACAGAGTGGCATATAGTGGGTATAAGGCATTCCTGGAGGCAGTGGCATGAAGGGGGTTAAAAGGCATATCATGGGGCACTCTGCCTCCAGAAAAGCCTTATGCCCCCTATATGCCACTCTGCCTCCCCGATATGCTTTATACCCTCATATATGCTCCTCTGCAACATGATATACCTTTTAACCCCCTTTATGCCACTCTGCCTACAGATATGCCTTTTGACCCCCTATATGTCACTCTGCATCCAGAAATGCCTTATACCCCTATATGCAACTCTGGCATATAGGGGGTTAAAAGGCATATCATGGGACAGAGTGGCATATAGGGGGGTATAAGGCATTTCTGGAGGCAGAGTGGCATATAGGGGGACACACTTACACACACACACATGCCGATTTTTTTTGTTTTTAACAAATACAAAAAAATATTATACAGTACAAAAAATACATTAGTTTACTCACCTTCTACTTCTCTTGACTTCCGTCCTCTGGTGGCTGCACACTGTTCTCCTCTATGCTGACAGGATGCCACTGACCTGACATCCGGTGCTGCAGCAGTCTGAGTGCGAGGGGGCGGAGCTTCCACCTCACGCTGCTCCCATCACTATGCAGCCATCAGATTGCTGGGAATGTAATCTAAACGGCCGATGCGTGCTGATGCCGCCGGCCGGTTACTTTAACACTTTTTTTTTATTTATATGGTAAGCTGGATCGGCTTGCCATATAAAGTAAAAAAAGAGTATTAAAGCAGAGCCGGCCGGCGGCATCAGCACGTTTAGATTACATTCCCAGCAATCTGATGGCTGCATAGTGATGGGAGCAGTGTGAGGGGTGAAAGGTCAGTACGAGGGGCGGAGCTTTCACCCCTCACGCTGCTCCAATCACTAGACAGGCATCGCACATGCCTGTCTAGTGGCTGCAAACGGCATTGGAGGCCTCCCCCGGCGCCAGGGCGGGCTGGGCAGGGGGGCAATTGCCCCCCAGGCTGCCCGAAATCTAATCAAAGCGGCCGCCTGTCTAGTGATTGGAGCAGCGTGAGGGGTGAAAGCTCCGCCCCCTCGCACTGACCTTTCACCCCTCACGCTGCTCCCATCACTATGCAGCCATCAGACTGCTGGGAATGTAATCTAAACGGCCGATGCGTGCTGATGCCGCCGGCCGGCTCTGCTTTAAAACTTTTTTTTTACTTTATATGGCAAGCCGATCCAGCTTACCATATAAATAAAAAAAAAAGTGTTAAAGTAACTCGGCCGGCGGCATCAGCACGCATCGGCCGTTTAGATTACATTCCAGCAATCTGATGGCTGCATAGTGATGGGAGCAGCGTGAGGTGGAAGCTCCGCCCCCTCGCACTCAGACTGCTGCAGCACCAGATGTCAGGTCAGTGACATCCTGTCAGCATAGAGGAGAACAACTAATTCTCCTCACAAGCGACATCTTTTATGGGGGGAAGCTAAATCTTCAAAAGCAGACATTATTTAAAGAAATCTTCTAATCCATTTCTTTACTCAAAGTTCTTCCCCACACAATTCCACTTCTTCTAAGAAAGCTGGAGTCTCAATTCTCATCTCCACACGCCTCTCATTTACACTCACTCATAAGCTCACACCCCCCCTTGGACAACCTCAAACCCCATGACTCTCCCCAGTCTCAACACACCCTATGCATGGGACACGACTTGACGACACTACTCCACTCACACCATCTATTCGACTTATGGCGCGTTCTCCGCCCATACGATAGGGACTATACCTTCTTCTCCACCCCACATAAAGCATACTCCAGATTACACTACTTCTCCTTACAGTTAGCACTCTCATGCCGTATGGGCACTTTCTCCTGGTCTGATCACGCCCCAGTGGTGCTCACCATAAAACTAGACCACCCCATAGCTGGCAAGGGCACATGGAGACTCAATGACACACTCTTACAGTCTGACGCTCACAAATCGCAAATCCACTCTCATCTCACAAAATACTTTCAAGAAAACTAATCTCCTGATGTCCCAATCGCCACCCTCTGGAATGCCCATAAGGCAGTAATCCGGGGCAAACTGATGAGCTTAGCCTCTCATGTCAAGAAACAAGCCACACTTTCCCGCGAAACCCTTCTCCTCAAGCTTTATGACCTAGAAACGGCTAATAAATTGTGCCCCACAGACTCTCTCCTCACTGAGATCAAACGACTCCGACTTCAACTAGCCGATCTTAATTCCCAACGCACCTCATACATGCTCATGAAACTGAAACAGAAGTTCTATGCCAAAGGCAATAAGGCAGACACCCTCCTAGCCTGTAAACTACGACACATTTTGGCTCTGTCTAGACCACCACATATATGCGACCAGGCCGGACGAAAGATCTCTAATCCATCTCAAATGGTAGAAGTTTTCCCAGACTTCTACACTCACCTTTACAACCTCCAAAACACACCTACATCTCCTCATCTCTCTCCTTCAGACATTGATTCTTACCTCTCTACAGTTAACCTCCCTTCCATACCTCCAAACGTAGCAGAGAGTATCAACACCCCAATAGAACGCAGCGAAATCGAGAGAGCAGTGGCCCAACTCAAAAAAACTCTGCCCCAGGACCTGATGGGTTCACTTCCTGGGTATCTCTCCACATTAGGCCCTTTCATGTTAACCCTCTTCCACTCTTATATGTCCTCAGGATTAATTCCTTCAGAAAACCTTTGTGCCCATGTTATTACAATACCCAAGCCTAATAAACCCACAATTCAACATTTATGCGTCAGTCTCCTATCATAAACTTAATATCTCCAAATCACAAGCCCTGTGCCTAAACATAGACACATCTCAAGCACGAACCCTCTCTGAACATTATTCCTTTGATTGGAGGGAATCCTCCCTGATTTATTTAGTCATTCAACTGACCAAACCCATGGGATCCCTCAATACTCACAACTTACTTTCTGTTTGGCAACAAGTAAAACTAGACATATTACAATGGAACAGCTATGAACTATCATGGCTAGGATGCATCAAAGCACTAAAAATGACTGCTCTACCTAAACTCCTATGTTCTGTACATTGTCCCTATCCAACCCCCTCCCTCTTTACTACACTCTATACAATCTTATTTTATCGACTTCACTAGACTAAAAGGTAGATCACTCGTGGCTAACCACACTAGATTCTCCCCAGACTTTGTGAAGGTTTAGGGATTCCACACATCAAGTCATACCATGAGGCTTGTATTCTATCTCAGATCCTGATGTTTCACGCCTCCTCCAACATACAGGCCTGGATTACCCATGATAACGCTTATATCTCTCCTTATTCCATTCCACGGACCAAACGCATATTACACTCGCCGATGCCCCCCGTTCCCCCTACTACCTCTTATATACTCGCAATCTGGTCCCGACATCTACGACGATTCCCCTCCCTAGCCAGACCTTTTCCCTTCACACCCTTAGAGACACTTGACTTAATGACTGAAAGTCTCTTGTTGGCGACGCCCGACCCTACAAACCCTGGGGGACCTATATCACAATGGTGCTCTAGTACCTTTCACTTACCTCACTCAAACTTACGGCATTCCACATCGCGACAAATACTTGCAGATACGACATGTCATTACATCTACTACTTCCCCGATGGCACCGTCCCCGTACGAACTGCACCCCATTCTCTCCTTGTTCCGTTCGGCCCCAGAGATAAAAGGAGCAATCTCCCGCTGGTATTCTCTTTTTGCCTCCAGATTCTACGCCAACCAACTACCGCATATGCGAGCCTGGGAGAGAGAACTGGACCAAACCTTTCCATCCGATTCCTGAGTAGAATCAGAGGCAATGATGAGAGGTGTATACCATTGTCTAAACCATTTAGAACTACAGAAAAAGGTTAGTTGTCCCTGGTATCAGACTCCATCTCGGTTATCCCACATGATCACTAATTACTCTAAATTCTATTGGAGAGGTTGTGGTCAGTAGGACTCCATGCTCCATATGTGGTGGTCATGCCCACTTTTGGCTCCTGTTTGGCTACAGATATTCTCCGCCATACACTCCATCCTCCACATTTGTCTGAAGCCCAACCTTGAAAACGCCCTTCTCCACATGTTCCCAGACCCTCTCCCTGGTCCCAAACGCAAATTGATAATACATATCATCCTAGCTACGAAATTGTGCATTGCGAGACGTTGGAAAGCCAATTCTCCCCCTCTACTCGCAGAGGTGTTCTCGACTATTGATCACCATAGCATTTTGGAAAAGATGTCTCATAACCTCATAGTCTGGACACCATGGCTCCAATATGATATCAGTGCGCCAACTACCCCCTAGCTTCTCATCACACATCAGCTGCGCCTGGCCAGCCACCACCACTTCACTTACAGAGTCTTGCCACCTGTCACACACGTATTGGGGACCCTCCTCCTTTCGCAGTGTCCTCTGTGACTATACTCTCTTTGAGTAATGCACTGGTCTCTTGATCTCCACTTCCTCCTGACTCACGTCACATGCCGATGTGTGCCATGAAATTGTGCTCCGATTGATTGTACCTTTTGTTCTTGGTTCTTGTTATTTTTTTTTCTTTTGTGAGTAGTTTAACTGCATCAATAGATACGTATACACGTCTCTGTCAGCCTTTTCTCTAACGCTGTTTACTTGTTAAACAAAAACAACAAAATCTCGTATCCTATTATCCACAATGTTACGACTCAAACACAATGCGACATCTGATGCTTCTATATTTGTCGCTACCTTACTTATGTCCATCTTCTTCCTCAGAATGTTGTACCCTGTAACATTTTATTACATGTATTGGAGACTGTAACACTGTTCTTCGCTGTACATTACCTGACTTTTTGGATCTGAATAAAAATGATTACTTTGTAGGGCTGGATTATAGATTTAATATGGTACATGTATGTGCAAACACCACATTTTACCTGTTTTGAATATCATCATCTTGGAATATATTTTTTAAACATGGGGAATATGGGGGAATATCATGGTTACACATGCCAAGAAACATATTTGACCTGTTTCTGATAAGAATATGGGTATAATATTTTTTTATATGGGGATTATGGGTGGAATATCATGGTTACATATGCCAAGAAACATATTTGACCTGTTTCTGATAAGAATATGGGTATAATCATTTTTTACATAGGGATTATGGGTGGAATGTTATAGTTACACATGCTAAGCAACACATTTGATCTATTTCTGATAAGAAAATGGGTATAATATTTTTTTACTTGGGGATTATGGGTGGAATATTATGGTTACACATGCCAAGGAACATATTTCACCTGTTTCTGATAAGAATATGGGTATAATCATTTTTTTACATGGGGATTATGTGTGGAATATTATAGTTACACATGCTAAGTAACACATTTGAGCCATTTCTGATAAGAATATGGGTAAAATTATTTATTTACATGGGGATTATGGGTGGAATATTATAGATTCACATGCCAAGGAACACATTTGACCTGTTTCTGATAAGAATATATGTATATTTTTTTACATGGGGACTATGGGTGGAATATTGTAGTTACACATGCTATGTGACACATTTGACCCTTTTCCGATAAGAATATGGGTATAATAATTTTTTACATTGGGATTATGGGTTGAATATTATGGTTACACATGCCAAGGAACATATCTGACCCATTTCTGTTAAGAATAAGGGTATAATTGATTTTCTATATGGGGATTATGGGAAGAATATCATGGTTGCACATACTAAATAACATATTTGACCTCTTTATGATAAGAATATTATTATAAGTATTGTTCTATATTGGGTTTCATGGATGGAATATCATGGTTAAATGTGCATTTGGCCTGTCTCTGATAAGAATATGGGTATAATATTTTTTTACTTGGGGATTATGGGTGGAATATTATGGTTACACATGCCTCATAATGTATTTCACTTGTTTCTGATAAGAAAATGGGTATGATTATATTTTTTCATAGGGCTTATGGATGAAATGATATGATTGCAAGTGCCATGTAACGTATTTGATCTACTTCTGTTAAGAAAATGAGTTTAAATATTTGTCTACATAGGGATTATGGGTGAAATATCATTACACATCTCTAGTTACATATTTGACCCATTTCTCTTATCAGAAACAGGTCAAATATGTTACTTAGCATGTGTAACCATAATATTGCACCCATAAGCCCTATGTAAAAAATATTATACCCATATTCTTATCAGAAACAGGTCAAATGTATTACTTAGCATGTGTAACTATAATATTCCACCCATAATCCCTATGCAAAACATATTATACCCATATTCTTATTCATATATCAACCATAACTGCCCCTAAATTAACTTAAACCCCATTAACCCTAAACACCCCATTAACATAATGCCCTAAAACATGTAAATTATGCTTACTCCAGGTAATTACCAAATAAATTGGTATGGTTGATGGGGTCTTTAGTGTTAATTTAGTGGCAGTTATGGTTAATGGGTGTTTTAGGGTTAATTTAGGGGAGTTATGGTTGATGGGGTGTTTAGGGTTAATTTAGGAGCAGTTACGGTTATGGGGTCTTTAGGGTTAATTTAGGGGCAGTTATGGTTAATGGGGTCATTAGGGTTAATTTAATGCTGAGGACTGAGAATTCATTTAATAAAGTTAAGGTTCAGTTAGAGGTAAAGGGGGGGCAAACTAAGGGGAATCAAACTAAGGGGAATCAAAATCCTGGTCGGCAGTGAAGGTTATTAATGTATTTATTTATTACATTATTGTGTCAGTGAGATTCTCTGAATGATTCGAATCTCTGAACGATTCTATAAACGACTCTCTGCCTTAGTGACATCACTAGAGTAGGCAGGAGGGTTAATGAAAGGGGCGGACTGGGAAATAGTAACTCCTGTGAGTCACTGAGTGATCCAAAGATTCGGATCATGAATCGGATCATTTGAATGAACGACTCGAAATGATCCGATTCACTTTAGTGATCCGAATTTCCCCATCACTATCTCGTACATCGTTACCGTTCAAATCGCCCCTCAATAATCGAACACTTGAACTTCAACCTAACCGCCAACTTCCCCAACCATCCGGATATTACGTCACAACCACAGACTCCGCCTCTTCTTCATTCTGCCTCAAGAATTGACGTAGCTATTCAGGCGACGAAACACCTTTGTAGTCACTTTACCCTGTGCGAGTTCGTGCAAGTTAGTTTTTGTGATGGCAGCTTTACAGGAAGTATCTGATACCGAGCCCGAAGTCGGTTGCAATCAGCAAGAGGGTGAGACAGAAGTCTTGAGCGCAGTTCCTGCTGTAAGTGGGTTGCAGAAACAGGCCAGACTCCCACTGTCTCGTGTGAAAGCGCTGATGAAAGCCGATCCCGACGTATCACTGGCTAGCCAAGAGTCTGTATTTATTACCAGTAAGGCAACGGTGAGAGAGTAATGAGGTTGTTGAAAATATGCTATAAAACAGTTGCCATGTAGCAATGGCTGGTAAATGAAATCGCCGTGGGCTCACCCCTTCCAGTTCCAAAAAAAAGTATAAATGGGCTTCCAGAAGTTTGCTTCTAAATTCCAAGTACAGTGGTTCAACTTTATCATATCGAATCCGTTCTCGCTTTGGTTTTCAAACGTAATTGCTTCCTAAACTGCAATGGAAGGTGGGAAATCCTGTGGAGGGAAAAAAATGCTCAATTATGTGTTCACTTTAACTATACACCAATAGTATACCCCAAAAACTCCTAGAGCCTAGATATATTTTTTTACTGTATATGTGTATGCTTGTTGGCTTTGAGACACCAAAGAATTGCCCCCAAACATTGGAAGAAACTGTGCCATGCGTGCTTGTAAAAAAAAAAAAAAAAAAAAAACGGTGGAAGGAAAAAACCCCTCCATCATGTTCTTGTTAGTTTCATTGTTGTGTCAGTCTTCTTAAAAAGTGGCGTAGTCCAGGTTCTTGGGTGATGTGCTTTCAGGTGATATAGTTTGAGGATTATTTTGATATTTAGATTTACCCTGAAAATCATGGAAATTCTTGGTTTCAACTGTCACTGCAGTGTTTTCTTGAGTTAGTGGGTGGGAGGGTGTGAGTGAGCATGGGGGTGTGTGCAAATATGAGAGTGAGAAAAATGTCTGCCAGTACATATGTGAGTTACTGAGGCAAAGGCAAGAGAAAGATGGGGGATGCTAAATATGATAAGAGGAGATATGGGCAAAAAGGAGAGAGATAATGAGACAAAGGTGAGCAATAGAGAGAGATTGAGATAAAGTGGGCACCACTGCTACCAAATTTGGTATGGGCTGTAGCCCTATATCTTTTGGAGATCTAGCAACGCCCCTGGTGTCTGCATGGATGTGCAAGTGTGTGCCAGTGTGGCACAGGATCGGGGTGCCAGGTTCACAGAAAAGCAGACAAAGAAAGAAGACAAAAGAAGAAGAGAAGACGTGGAGCTGCAGAAATCACAGGGATACGAAAGACATTGTGAGAATGAATTTATTAATCATGATGCAACATAATGGATGGGGGGATACATTTCCTCCTCTGACTCAGGCAGCAAAATGTCTTAAGTTAGCATTCAGGGAAAGCTCAACTATCTCCAGGGTACATAGACTTGCGGTGGCAAGCCAAGTAGCTGTGGGTAGGGAAATATTACAGACACCTGCATTTGCAAGGGTGAAAAAATGGTAATTTTAAAAAAGGACACTCTACTATTATACACGTTTGAAGCAGTTGTTATGACTGTCCTGTCCCTGTAAGTTGTATTTACATGTCTCCCTCCTGACTAGTCCACCATAGTGTTTGCACATATAATGCTCCTATGATTACATCATTTTTTTTTTACAGGAACTATTTATAGAAACAATTGCCAAAGATGCTTATGTATATGCACTGCGAGGAAAGAGAAAAACCCTTCAGCGTAAAGATTTAGGTATGACTATACTGTAAGATCTGATGTACAAGTCTCCCTTTCATTGATCCCACCAAATGTTAATTAATATTGGATTCACAATGTGTTCAATAGTACTGTGCTGTTCACGTGTGTACATATTATGTAAACAGGTGAATAAGTTGTTTTGTTTTTTATAGTTGTAGTTTATAGGGCTGCAACAGCTAATCGATAATGAAAATCGTTGCCAACGAGTTTCATTGTCGATTAGTGGAATCTATTTTTATCGATTATAAAATGAGGGTTTTTTCAGAGCAAATGCTCTGTAAAATACCCCTCGTTTTATAATCCATTTCAGTGTGTCTCACAGCAGCAGTTACTACTTACAGTCCCTCCCAGCAGTCACTGACGATTGGCCCTGCCCCTTTTTCTCCCAGTCCCCCCCTGCAGTCACACTGACTCAGGAACTCATCTAACTGTGTGTATGAAATTAATATTTGGGCTGTTTAAATTCACTTTTTTTTTTTTTTTTTAAGTTTATGCACACAGATCAATATATTTTATCCATGTCGCTCTCTGTAGCATACGAGATAGTGGACAAGGCAAAGAAATTCTTAGGTATGAACGTACGGTTTCCGTGGCACTCCTGGTAGCGTTTTCCTCTTGTATGCTACTGCGATTAACATGGATAACAAATTCTCAGGTAACAATTTTTTTATTTTTTTTTTAAATTTTTGGACGGATGAGGTCTGGAAGTATTAATGGACTTCTGTGGCCTCTCCTATATGTTTCCGCAGTTTCTCCTCGTTATGATGTCCCTTAAAGCTCATTGCACTGTGATCAAGAATAAGGACTATTAAGTCCTGCATTCATTATCACATTACACATTGTGTGATCAGCCAGCAGAGGGAGGCTCTTCAGATTTCAAAAGATGTGGAGAAGAGTTTCTTTGGCATTTACATAACCTAAATGTAATGCCTATATATATATATATATATAGGCATTATAGGCCGCACTTTTCCCCTTTTAGTCTTTAAAGTGGGGGTGCGGCCTATATTCGAGATCTAGCGCAATTCGTATTGCCCGACGCCCGGGACATGCAGTTCCGGGCGCCGGGCAGGTAGTAGGATACAGATCTCCCACAGCCCTGCGGAGGACCTGGATCCTACTCTCTGATACACTGAGACAGCCTCCCCTCCCAGCACTTCCCACGGGGGGAGTGCCGGCACGAGAGATTGTCGAAGTGCTTGGTCCGGGCATTTGCCGGCTGCGGCGATGCGAGCGTAGACAACCTCCGCTGCCGGCACGTCTGCTCGATGTGCTTTAACAATATGGGAAGTCCCAGCAAGGGAGATTGTTAAAGCACATCATGCAGATGTGCAGGTCGTTTGCGCTCGCATTGCCGCAGCTGGTGAACGTCTGTTAAAGAGCATCGCACAATTCCCACGGTGGAAGTGCCGGCACCGGAAGTTGTCTACGCGTATTGTGTAGATGTCCCTTGCCGGCCCCGCAAGATACCTGGAATCTCCTTTGTAAATCTAGGGGTGGGGTACATCTTGGGGGCAGAGTGGCAGCATATCCGGTGGGGGGGCGTGGCAGCAAATCTGGGGTGGGCAGAGTGAAAGCATATCTATTTTTTTTTTTTTACTAAGAAAAATGTTTCATTAGAAAAGCACCAAACTTTTAGGGTGCGGCCTATAATCCAGCCAATACGGTATTTGCACGTTTTTAGTCAATACGACCTCTTTACCAAGATAACAGCGTCCTCTCCTCTAATGCCCAATGAGTTTGGAGAATACATAGCAAGGGACCATTCCTCCATACATAATCTCTCCACATCCTCCAAATTTTGGGGTTGATGCTGGTGTTCAAACCAGGGGACTTGGATGGCCATGGTAGGACATTGAACTTGTGGCCTATAAGCCATTGTGCTGGAAGATCTAACCATGGCCCATTTTAAACCTTTTGGCAAATGCAGTCAGGATTTAATTTAATGTCTGTTATGTCCATGATGCCATGTATTCTAACAAAATGTCCAGATCCTCTGGCAGAAAAACAGCCCCAAAATATAAAAAGCCACCACTATATTTACTAGTAGCCGTGATGTACTTTTCCTTACAGCTGCCTCTCTGTGCTCCCAACCTACCTCTGCTGTTTATTGCTATAAGTGGCCATTTTGGTTTTATCTGACTAACCTTAACTCCTTTTATACCTATCACTGTAATATATATTAGTATAAATTTTATCATGCTCACTAAGGTGTCTGACATAGTCTGCACGCTTCCTCCACAATGACAACTTTTTATTTTCGCGACAAGACAATATAAACTAGTGTCCTCTTCCGAGGTTGATTCATAACATTTCAAGTAGACTTAATTATTGCCCTGATGGTAGAAATGGACATTTTTGTTTGCTGTATATCACAGCTATATTCCAAGGGAATTTGGCCTTTGGCATATGAATTCATAGGGTTGCAAATAATTGTTTTTTTTAAATTTGCCGAATGTGTGTTTCAGCCACCGGTTTGGCTCACAAACACCTAGGCGCCAGGACAAAATTATCAGTCGCCATGGCGACCTGGTACCTGGGATTTGTCGAGCCCTGGCATATAGGGTATATAAGGCATATCTGGGGGGGTGTTGCATATAGGGTATATAAGGCATATGTGAGGAGGGCAGTGTGGCATATCTGGGAGGCAGTGTGGCAAGCCTGGGCTCAAATGTGCATAACTGGGGGGGCAGGTTGGGAAATAAAAACAAGAAATGCATTTTTATCAAAGTGATTTATTCTGCTGTTTGTCTTTAGCATCCTTTTTTATTAAATGAAAAATTAATTAATCGAAAAAAATAATCGGCCAAATAATAGATTCTGAAAATAATCGTTAGTTGCAGCCCTCTATCAGATAAATGTTAGCAGGTGTCTTACATGAATTGCATCCTTGATTGTGTGAGTTAATGATTTCCTAAACTAATAATCCCTTTTGCAGATAATGCAATAGATGCAACTGATGAGTTTGCTTTCTTGGAAGGTAAGTGTGTTTTGTATGGAAGCATTCACGTGCCTGGCTCCTATTCTTACAATTGGTTTTGTTCGCAAATGTGTGTATACTCGGACTATATGGGAAAAGTGTAAATTTCCGTGGGTACCTGCAAAGCCCTAATTTTGTTATTGTGATTAAAATGATCACCAGACACTGGTTAGTTCTCAATACCGGTCAGAATGCATGCTGCTGCCATATGTAATAATCACAGAGTAATAGCAAATCCGAGGGTGGGCAAGTGACTATGTCACCGTTTGAACAGACGTACCATTTTCCTCCCTTGCATTTAGCATTAATCGCTCCCGAAACATAACTTTTGTTCAGCAAACTTAATTTTGTGTGCGTACTTGTGTGCTAAACGTATGCAACTACTAAACTTACCATTTTTCTTAAGGCACTTTAGACTGAAGCCTCTTGAACATAGGAATGAAGTAACTGCGAGTAGTGGTTCTGTCTAAGACGAATGTTGGTCTGGAAGCATTGCAGAACCTTGTCTGTTAAAAGAAAATGCTGCCTTATCAGAAGAACAGTTCGTTATCCACCTTTTAGGTTTATGGCAACCTGTTGGGTACCTGCATGTTGGAATCTCATCGTTTTGCAGTGTTTCAGCTTTTGTATTGTACATTTTTTAGGTGTCTTTGTTTTTCTTTTTTGATAAAGTATCAATTTTGATTAATATCATGGTAATTTAGTAAAACACTTTATTTTACCTGCTTGCCACAAATGACTTTCTTTTGATATTAATGGAAACCAACCCTCAGTTTTAATGTTTACACTCCTTGCAAGAAACAGAGCTACTAACCCAGACCCATTCACCACATTACCCTAAAAATTAATTGCAGCCCCCACCTCAAAAATGAACCAAAAGTATCTGTAAAGTAGAAAAGTAAAAATTTGTGGCAATCTCCAGCTGTTTTTCTAGCATGTAGTAGGAGATCGCTCTGCCTATCCTGGTAGGACAGGAAATTTATAAAGCTCCTGGAACATCCCCCTTATCCCTCATCCCCCCCCTCTGACTCGGTTGCTTTGGGGAGCCTTGTGTGCAGTCCTAGTTGACTGGTTCTCCCATGGACCGAACCATCATGTGCTGGGCATCTTTAGAGATTTACAGCAGATTACTTGCTGTCTGCTGGAGACCCGTTTCCACTCTGGTAATGGTGTGGACACAGTGGGTAATGAGAGATGAGCCCCATATTTTGGGCCTCCTGCCTTGGGGCTGCCTGTCTGCCTATCTCCTCAAGGCTGTCCTGCCTGTGGATAAAGTACATAAGTTGACAGCTATTAGATTTGTGTTGCAATCTGAGGATAAGATTTTTCCAGAAAGCCAGGATTTTTCCAGTACACTATGCTTTTGCCCCTTTAGAACAGTAGCCTAATCTACAATTGTGGCCAAAAGTTTTAAGGATGAGACAAATATTATTTTTCACAAAGTCTGCTGCCTCAGTTTAGATGATAGCAATTTGCATATACTCCTGAATGTTATGAAGAGTGATCAGATGAATTGCAATCAAAGTCCCTCTTTGCCATGAAAATGAACTTAATCCCCCGTAAAGGACCAGCTGACATGTCAGCGATTCTCTCGTTAACACAGGTGAGAGTGTTGATGTGGACAAGGCTGGCGATTCTCTGTTATGCTGATTGAGTTAGGATAACAGACGGGAGGCTTTAAAAAGAGGGTGGTGCTTGACATCAGTGTTCCTCTATTAACCATGGTTACCTGAAAGGAAAAGCATGCTGTCATCATTGCTTTGCACACAAAGCGGGCAAGGATATATTGCTGCCAGTAAGATAGCACGTACATCAACCATTTATCGGATCATCAAGAACTTAAGGAAGAGAGGTTCACTTGTTGTGAAGAATGTGTCAGGGCGACCAAGAAAGTCCAGCAAGCACCAGGACTGTCTCCTAAAGTTGATTCAGCTGCGGGGTCAGAGCGTCACCAGTGCAGAGCTTCCTCAGGAATGGCAGCAGGCAGGTGTGTGTGTGCATCTGCGCACAGTGAGGCGAAGACTTTTTACGGATGGCCTGGTGTCAAAGAAGACACTTCTCTCCAGGAAAAAACATCAGGGACAGACTGATATTCTGCAAAAGGTACAGGGATTGGATTGCTGAGGACTGTAATTTTCTCTGATGAATGCCCTTTCTGATTGGGGCATCTCCGGGGGGGGGTTTATCTGGTCAGGTCAGGTCAGGTCTTAACATCTAAGTCGGTATTTGGATTCCAGGGTCAGTAAGCAGAAGGGGCTAATAGAGAGATCTTGAGCATTCAGGTTCTGAATGACAGGGTTAAGCTGGAGCAACTGGAGAGTGGTGTGGTTGGAGTCAGAGAAGAGATTTTCCCTGCGTATAGTGGCAGTACGTATGGGTTGTTCCTTCCCCTCAGGACAAGCTTCTGCAAAAGCCGGCAACCAAGACGAGTCCCCAGTTCTTTCTTGTCCCTGGTAGGGTTAACAGCTTCACGGATTCTTCAGATGGTGCGGCACACTGGTTGTTGCCGGGGAGGAGTGTGTTCGGCTGCAGTAAATCTTCCCGGGTGGAAGTTCAGTGCAGCGCGCCTTGGAACAGCCTTACAGAGGAGGTGTTTCACTCTGTTTTTTATTTGTACAGAAGGGGGAGCATGCGCAGTTACGTGGAACACACGCCCGGGTGGCTATGCGTTCCACTGTTATCCTGTAACGCGATCTGAGCATGCGCGGGATGGATCGGCTTTATGGCGCCAATCTTGATTAATGAATAGCCTATTTAAAGCTGTGCAAACCTGACTGACCACAAGAGTGTGTGTCAGGTCAGGTTCCCGTGTCACCTAACTCCCACACGGTTGTCTTACAGTGGATTTATATTTGGGTCTTATCTACTAACAATGTTGAACCCTGCATCTCCAGATAAAGACAAATCTGCTCCTCCTGTTAAAAAAGCTGCTTGTAAAGCTAGACATCTAGCTTGTGCAGAGTGTAATACGCCGCTCCCGGACGGCTATAGGAAAAATAATTGCCAACAGTGTGCTGCGGACATCATGGCAAAAGAAAAACAAAAAGACGTGCAGTCATTCTTATGCTGGTTTCAAGATAATTTATCCCAGACCTTTCAAGCTTCGAGGATGCGGCTAAAGCTCCTGTACCTGAGCCACCTGCTAGGAAGCGTAAAAGGCATTTTTTGTCAGCATCGTCAGATCGTTCTTCTGGAGAATGCTCCCACTCATCTTCTGAGGTTAATTAATATGATTCAGAGGATGAATTTGGCTTTCCGCCTCAAGAAATCAGCAAGTTTATTAAGGAAGTTAACTGTGCCCTTCAGTGTCAACCTAGAGCAACTAAGAAAGGTTTCCCTCTTTTGCCAAAAGTGGTGGAATTGATGCAGAGGGAGTGGAATAACCCCAGCAAACAAGCTTTTATTTCTAAACATTTTAAACAATTGTTTAAGTTTCAAGACGAAATTAAATTTGAAGAACTTCCAAAAGTCGATGTGCAGATTGCACAATTATCCAAAAAAAAAAAACACGCTTCCTATAGGTGAAACAGCGGGCCACAGGGACGCTATGGATAAGAGAGCCGAAACAGCCAGTAGGAGAATGTTTCAGGCAGCTGCGTTTCAAAGTAAAGTGGCCTCAGCAGGAGCAGCTGTTTTAAAGGCTCAGGCTCTTTGGCTACAGAGAATGGAGGAATACTTAATGGAGGATGCTGATAAAGAAATTGTAAATCTTTTTAAAAATTTAAGATTATCTAATGAATATTTAAGCGACAGCATGGAAGAGGTTGTTAAGCTTTCCTCCCGCTCCATGGGGCCAGACGAGCGATATGGTTGAGATATCTGAATGCGGATACAGCCTCTAAAGCTGCCCTATGTGACCTTCCATTTGAACAAGGGAGACTTTTTGGTTCACCATTGGAAGACCTGATTAAACAAATGTCAGAAACCAAGAGAGCTCTTCCACAGGATATCATACCTAGATGGCCCAGAAGATATCCTTACAATAAGCAGAGATATGCCAGATCTTCTGATAAACTCTATTCCTTTCGAAGGTAAAACAAAGATGTCAGATTCCGTTCCAGGAGGCAGGATAAGCAAAGAAAATTCTGACGTAGTAGGAGGTCGCCTGCAACACTTTCAGGAAGCATGGTTTCAGTCTACAGAAAATGCATGGATAAGACAAATAGTTTCTGTAGGATACAAGATCAGGTTTTTCGAGATTCCTCGCGACCACTTCCTGTGTTCTGCATTCCTCACAAAAAGAAAAGTTTTTATCGTCAGAAGTGTTCAAGTTGTTAAAAGGAGTCATCGAACAAGTTCCCATGGAAGATCAATGGAAAGGAGTTTATTCCCGAATTTTTCTTGCTCCCAAACCAAACGGCAAATTCCGTCCTGTTCTCAATTTAAAGGCTGTCAACCGTTGTATCACTTATCAACGTTTCAGAATGGAAACCATTCTATGCGTTACCCACATCATCTGAGAGGGATATTTTATAGTCACCTTAGACCTAAAAGATGCGTATTTACACGTCCCTATTGCAAGAAGTTCCAGGAAGTATCTGCGGTTTTCGATAAGAACAAACAACGACCAGAAGCATTTTCAGTTCAAAGCTCTTCCTTTCGGTTTGGCAACCGCTCCGCGAGTCTTCATGAAGCTTCTCTGTCCCCTGGCGGCGCAGTTGAGACTTCGCGGCTTGGCCATCATCCCGTATCTCGACGACTGGCTTCTCAAGACATCCTCTCCGAGTATACTCGACTACCACTTAAAAACTACAACAGCGTTTTTGGAACAACACGGATGGAGCGTAAACATAGAAAAATCCAATCTTACTCCATCCAGGAGAATCAATTTTTTAGGTCTCATAGTGGACTCAGTTTCCCTCTCTTTGCAGCTTCCTTCTCAAAAGATCACGCCGATCAGACGGGCAGTGAACCATCCAATTTGTACTGTCAGAAAATAGTCTTCTGGGCCTCTTAACATCTACCATCCCAGCAGTAAGATGGGCCAGAATAAGGATGAGACCACTTAAATGGCAAATTATTTTCAGCTGGTCCAGATCTCGAGAGGAATTAGATTCAAAGCTCCAGATTTCAAGAGAAGCTTTGCACCATCTCAATTGGTGGAAAGTAAGGACAAACCTTTGCAACGGGCTCTGTTTTCAACCAGTAAACTGGTACATTGCCCAAGGGAGATGGTCTCCAGAAGAGGCAAGTCAGTCATCCAATTACAGAGAACTGAATGCTGTTTTTCAAGCCCTAAAGTCGTTCAAACCTTAGATAATCAACCGGCATGTGAAATTTCAGTCAGACAATGCGACGGTAGTGTCTTACCTCAACAGACAAGGAGGCACAAGAATTTGGAAACTCCAGTGTCCGTGTTCGGAGATTTTTGCGTGGGCCCAAAACTTTGTCGGATCTGTCGGCATGTCATATCCGTTTCCGCCGGTAGCTCTTATCCCGCGGATCCTGCAGAAGATCAAGAAGGACAAAGCCAGGGTGCTTGCAATCCTTCCCTTCTGGCCAAACCGAGGCTGGTTCTCGGATCTGCTCCAGATGACAATTTGTTCATGGGAACTTCCTGCATCTCCAGATCTTCTGAAAAACCTCAATGTTTTTACACACACCATTCAGATGTTTCGCTTAAAAGCATGAATGCTGCAAGGCTGATTTTGCAGGAGAAAGGTATTCACGGGGCTATGGCCAGTCTGTTGTTAAAATCTGTTAGAAAGTCTACATCTTTGATTTATTTCTGGACTTGGAGAAAATTTTTAGAATGGTGCCAGGATCAAAATTTGCAGAGTTATCCTCCATCGGTTCCTGTTATCCTGCAGTTTCTCAAGAGGGGGTTCAGTGCAGGTCTTCAGGTGGCTACATTGAAGGGGCAAGTGTCCGCCTTGAGTCACTTCCTACTTCTGGATTTGGCTTTGGATCCTTTTATTAGGCGTTTTTTCAAAGCTATTTCTATTCAAAGGCCTCTTTCAAGATCATTGGTTCCTCCCTGGGATCTTTCTCTGGTTCTTAAGGCTTTATGTGCTGAGCCTTTTGAACCTTTACAGGAGGTATCTCTAAAACGCCTCTCCTGTAAAACTGCGTTTTTGGTCGCCATCACTTCAGCTAGAAGAGTGAGTGAACTTCAAGCTCTCTCAGCCTCCAGTGAGTTCATTGTGTTTCATCAGGATAAATTGGTTCTGCATCTTCGGCCGTCTTTCCTGTCTAAAGTCTTGTCACGGACTTACATCAATCAGCCCATAGTGTTACCTACCTTTTTTCCTAATCCTAGTTCGCCGGCAGAGATCAGGTGGCATTCTTTGGATGTTAAAAGAGCTCTTCAGATCTATTTACTACGTACTGCAAAAATTTGTTCATCTGACCACCTGTTTACTCGGTTTCATAGGAAATCTACTATGGCTAGGTGGCTCACTGATACAATTCGTTTGGCCTATGTGTCCTGTAAAGTTGATGTACCCTCTCATATTAATGCTCACTCTACTCGAACTATGTCCGTTTCCTGGGCGGCTAAGGCTTTGGCTTCCCCAGAAGAAATTTGCAAAGCGGCTACCTGGTCTTCGTGGAATACTTTTATTAAGCATTATAGGTTAGACCTTTCTGCGGCTTCAGAAGCTGCTTTTGGCCGCCATGTTCTTCAAGCGGTCAATGCCTCTATCCCACCCATGTAACGGTTCTTTTTATATCCTATACGTACTGCCACTATACGCAGGGAAAAACAATAATTTGTCTTACCGTAAATTTTCCCTAGTATAGTGGCAGTACGTAGTTCCCTCCCTATGAAATGTGAGTTAGTGGTGTTCTTGCTTATACTGAGGACTCGTCTTGGTTGCCGGCTTTTATTGGTGAGGGGGGAGGAGTTTTTTAACCCTTGGTCTATCAGAAGCTTGTCCTGAGGGGAAGGAACAACCCATACGTACTGCCACTATACTAGGGAAAAGAAAATTTACGGTAAGACAAATTGTTTTTTTTTTCTATTGCTATAGGTTCGTACAGAGTACAGAGAGTTGTCATAAATGGTAAATTTTCAAGCTGGACAAGTGGTAAGTGCTGTCCGTCAGGGTTCTGTTCTGAGACCGATTATATTCAACACATTTATAAATGATCTTGAAATAGGCGTTGAAAGTCATGTTTCGGTGTTTGCAGATGACACAAAACTCTGTAAAGTAATACAATGTGATATTACTCTGCTGCAGAGGGTCTAAGATAGACTGGGGCACTGGGCACACAAATTGCAGATTAAATTTAATGTAGATAAATGCAAAGGAATGCACAAGCAATTGACACCATAAACGGTAGTGAATTCGGGATAACAACAAATGAGAAGAATTTGGGAATTGCTATAGACAACAAACTAGGCAATAATGTGCAATGTAAGTCAGCAGTTTCTAAGACCAGTAAGAAACAAAGAAAGTGACGGCAGATAAGAACCATTAGGCCCATCCAGTTTGCCAAACCTCTGAGTGCTTTCCTTAGTACCTGCCCTTAGCCTTATGCCTATCCCATGCTTGCTTAAATGTCTTGCCTGTACTAACATCTACCGCTTCTGGAAGGCAGGAACATCAACCCTGTTGCAAATCTTTGTGTCGTCAGCAGAAAGACATACCTTTCAATCAAGACCTTATGCAATATTACTAATAAAAACATTAAAGCGAATGGGTCCAAGTACAGATCCCTGAGGTACCCCACAGGTAACAAGACCTTGCTCTGAACATACACCATTGACAACCCTCTGTTTTCTGTCACTCAGCCACTGCCTAATCCATTCAACAACATTAAGATCTAAACTCAGATTGCGGTTATATATGTCTTCTATGTGGGACAGTGTCAAATGCCTTACGGAAATCCAGATACGCAATGTCTACTGCACCACCTTATCAATTACTTAAGTCATATAAGTACAAGTATCGTTTTATGATTTCAAAACCTTTTTTCAAAATCTGGTCATTCTGCCTCCATCTCCTCTGTGGAACATCTTTGAAGCCGGTTAACTCAATTTACCCCATTTTTGAAAACTAGACACCCCAGGGTATTTCAAATGCTGGTATTTTCCCTTTCCATGCACTAATTATACAACCACACTTTGTCAAACTTTGTAGTAGTAATTTTTTTTTCTCTTCTCACAAATTGTAATTTATTTATAAATCTATAGGTCCTGGTATGTGTCACTGTCAAGCAACACCCCAATATGTGTTCAGCAACATCTCCCGAGTATGGTGATACCACACATGCATATGTTTGTTAGATTGTTTGGCTGATAAAAGGCTCCTTTTGGGACATGCATAATTCAGGTTTTCAACACAGACTTTTAGCATTTGGTCATTCTGCTTCTATCTCCTCTTTTTTTTTTTACACAAATTGTACTTCAGGAATGAATTCATAGATCCTGGTATGCATCTAGGGCTGAAACAACTAATCTATAAAATCGATAATGAAAATCGTTGTCAACAATTTTCATTATCGATTAATCGAATCGGTTTTTATCGATTATAAAAAGAGGTTTTTTTCAGAGCAAATGCTCTGAAAAACTCCTCTCCTTATATAATCCAACCTCAGAGATCGGATTATAACACTAGAATCCAGATCCCCCGCAACGCTGCAGGGGACCTGGATTCCCCTCACTGTCGGCCGGTCTCTCACTTCCGTCTCTCTCCCCCCTCCCATGCACCATACGCCTCTCTCCCGACTCTGTTACTGACAGGCACTTTCACTGCAGCTTCATAGAAGCCTCAGTGTAAGTGAAGGGCAGTAACGGAGGCTGTCTGTGCGATGCAGACCCCCACCAGCTGACAGAGAGGATGATTCTCTGTCAGCCGGTGGGGGTCTGCATCGCAGACAGCCTCCGTTACTGCCCTTCATTTACACTGAGGCTTCTATGAAGCTGCAGTGAAAGTGCCTGTCAGCAACAAAGGTTCACAAAGCACCAGGGGGTCGGGAGAGAGGCAGAGCATATTTCAGGGCATATAGGGGGTATAAGGCATATCGATATTAGGCATATCAGGGGGGCATAAAACATATCTGGGGGTAAAAGGTATATCAGGGGGCTCAGTTCATATCACTGGCATATAAGGAGTATAAGGCATATCAGGGGCACAGTGGCATATCAGGGGGCACAGTGGAATCTGGCATATAAGAGGTATAAGGCATATATGGGGGCAGAGTGGCAAGCTGGGGGTCTGATGTGCATAACCGGGGGCAGTTTGGTAAATAAAAAAAATTTAAACAAGGCTTTTTTCTCATAGTTTTTATTAAATATGAAAAATAGTTAACATATGAATTAATATTTACTAATAACTTTGTATTAAAACCTAGTTTGAGAAACACCGTGTTTGGGTTCTCGTAGCTTATTATTATGTCAGTAAAATATGAAGGTGAATAGAGAGAGGCCATTGCAATAAAGAGATGAAAGTGTAAATTGTACGTTTTTTATTACATTATTTTAAATTGAAAAAAAGTTGATCGAAAAAATAATCGGCCAACTAATCGATTAAAATAATCGTTAGTTGCAGCCCTATATGCATCACTATCAAACACCCCAATATGTGTTCAGCAACATCTGCCAAGTTCAGTGATCTCCCACATGCATGGGTTTATTGGGTTGTTTGGGATTTAAAATGCCACATTTGGGAACTTCGCTTTTTTTCTTCATTTTGTTCAGGCTGTGCCTATGCCATTCATTTTTTATTAAATTAGCCACCCCTTGGGTATTTGAAATGCTTTTATTTTAAAGTTAATTCTATGTCAAGCTTTTTGAGAAGATAAAGCTCTTGCCCAAAATAATACTTTTTTTAATTTAGTATTTTATTCTTTTTTGGACTTTTTTTTTTTACATTTTGCTGGTATTGAATGGTTCCTCTGGTGACATCACTGCATAATTATTTTTTAATGTTAGCAACATTTTTTTTTTTTTTTTAGCAATTTTTCTTTCCATATACATATATTTTTTTAATATTTTACTAACCACCTCCCTTGGCAGTGAATTCCATTGTTGGAATATACCTTTATTGTCCTCACTGTAAAGAAATACCTTCCTTTGTCGTCTATGAAACCTGCACTCTTCCAGTCTCAGAGGGTGACCTCTTGTTCTTTGTATATTTCTGTTAATGAACAGTCCACTGAAGAGCTCTTTATATTGGCCCTGCATATATTTATATAACGTTATCATATCCCCTGTGAGATGCCGTTTTTCTAGCGTATATTATTTTAACTTTTTTAGTCTCTTCATAACTAGTATCTCCCACTTCCCTTATTTATTTTCTAGCCTTCCTTTGCGCTTTTCCTAATTCCATAATGTCCTTTTTAAGGACCGGTGCCCAGAATTGTACCACGTATTCAAGGTGAGGTCTTACCAATGACCTGTAAAGAGGCAAGATAATATCCTCCTCCCTTGAATCAATACCTATTTTTATGCATGACAAAACCTTATTGGCCCTAACAACAGTGTGCAATGCCAACAAGCAGCTGTCAGGTCTGTTATCAACTGTTACTCCTAAGTCATTCTCATTGATAGTTTCCCCCAAAGATATCCCATTTAAACAATAGGTTGTATTTTTATTATTTTTACCATAATGCATAACTTTGCATTTCTCTATATTGAACCTCATCTGCCACTTGCACACCCAGTCCCCAACTCTGTCTAAATCTTCCTGCAAAGAAGAAAAATCAAGATTAGTCTGAATTACCCGGCCTAATTTTGTGTCATCAGCAAAAACTTTGACGTGGCTCTCAATGCAGCTTGGGAGATCATTTATACAGTCTGAGAAACATCCATTCACAACAACCCTCTGCATTCTGTCTTTCAGCCAATTTCTTATCCACATACAGACATTTGCCCCTAAGCCTATTTCTGTTAATTTGTAGAGTAGTCATTAATGTGGAACCATATCAAATGCCTTGGCAAAGTCCAGATAAATCACATCTACAGCCACACCCAGGTCTATATTTTTTCTAACTTCTTCCTAGAATGCTAATAGGTTGGTTTGACAAGACCGGTCACAAATCGATGTTGACTTTTATTAATTGGATTGTGCATCAAGATATGATCTTGAATGTATACCTTTAGCAACCCTTCAAATAATTTCCCCACTACCCATGTTAAGCTTACAGGCCTGTGATTGCCTGGTTGAGATTTTGATCCTTTAAATATGGGCACAACATCTGCCTTTGCGCCAATCTAATGGAACTATGCCTGAGCTGAAAGAATCCCTAAAGATTAGTCATAATGGTTGGGCCAGAATTAGGCTTAGCTCCTTCCCTTGGGTGTATACCATTCGGTCCAGGGGGCTTGTCTACCTTAACAGTATTTAATTGCTTGAGCACTTTTTCTTGTGTCAGCCAATCCCATGTTTGCTGCAATGGTTCCTTAAAATTAGCCAGTAGGGGCTCTGTTATTGTTTCTTCCTTAATATA
Source organism: Spea multiplicata (assembly GCA_009364415.1). NCBI lineage: Eukaryota > Metazoa > Chordata > Amphibia > Anura > Pelobatidae > Spea > Spea multiplicata. The sequence continues at coordinate 262,790 of VKOC01016169.1, forward strand.
AACAGAAGACAAAAAAAGCATCTAAGATGTCAGCTTTCTCTCTGTCGTCACTAACCAAATTTCCAGTTTCAGATAATAAAGGACCAATGTTCTCTACCTTTAACTTTTTTTTTTATTTACATCCAATAGACACACAAGATTCTTCATCCTGCCCTCCTTTGCACATTACTCAGTATTTGCACTCAGCCCAGTAAGGGGGGCTCTAGTGTAGTCTGGGGGGGGGGGTAAATATGGACAGCTCCAGGAAACCTGCTGGATATCAGATCCAGGTGCAAATACTGGTCAAAGAGGTCTCTTATGATTGACATAATGTGGCACTCCTTACCAGGGCCCATAGTCTGTAGGGAGGAGGCTGGCACCCAGTCCCCTCCAGCAGCCCATGGCACGGAGGATTCTGTGATAATCTTTTCCCATTCCAGGCCATAATGATTTTAAAGCTTTACCTAGGTCCTGCATCCATTGGGGAAAATCTCCTTCATAAATATCTATACGTAATAACTCAGAATGTATCTTTTGTGTTAATTCATCTATAGCATCATGGGTGGTACCTATAATTATCTTCATAGATTTCAAAATGCTCCATATATGGCAGCTGCAAACCAAATTGTGGAGCATCAAATCGCAGTATTTGTAAAACTGTCTGGGTCTGTAATGGAGAGGAGAAGATCATATTAAACACTAAGTTATTTACTGTAATAATTGATGGTTGCATAGGATATCAGGCTGTCCACCTGGACTCCGCACTGACGGCAGAAGCCAACATCGATCTGATGTAACAGTATGAAAGCTGTTGACAGCCGGAAAGCTGTTACATTTCAAACTGCGCCATCGGGCATTCCCTTCCGGGTTGCGTCCCCCTGCAGGGGATATCCTGTCCTCCGATGAGGCACAGACGCTGCGATCTCAATGCACGTCTTTGAGGACTTGCATAGAGATCACAGTGTAATCGGTGCAGGGGGAACACGGGAAGGGGAGTGAGAAACCATGTCTCTCACCCCCCTCCCGTCATGAAACAGAAAAGGAGACAAAAAAAAAACTGTTCATTTAAAAAATGTTCATAACCCCCAAACCCGTTAAGCCATAGATTCAGAGGGAAAATGTAAAAAAAATTTTTTTTTTCTAATATTCGCTAGTTTACTAAATTTCTCATTCTGAATTTCAGCTAATCATCCAACTATGGTAACAAAAGAAAGCTCTATCTTTCCGTGAAAAAACAATATATAGTTTACATGGGTACACTATTCACAGGAAAGGAGAATAATTGCTAAACCGACATACTGCAAAAATGGCAAAATTGCTCCGGGCTTTGAGGTACCAAAAACCCCTGGGATTGAAGGCGTTAACAACTGTCGTCTTGTTGACAAAACACTTTCACATTCATCACTTTTTTTGTGTAATGTATATTTGCAAATGTTATTTGTTCCCCACACTGCTTCAGCATATGGCATATCAGCGATGTTTTTTGTTTTACACTGTATATACTCACATGGTTTGTCATCAGTACCAATATATATACGTTCATTTTATCCTGTATACCTTTTATCACAGCTTCCACATCATATTTGGTGCTGTTAAACATTTCTGAAACAGGGAGTAAACCGAGTCATTTGTTTTAACAAATTTAGATTTCTGCACGCACCAAAAACCAGAAAGTCTGCTGTAATGTAAAAATCCTTGGTCGTTTTGTTTAGGCTGCCATTTAAAAAATGTTATCAGTCCAGTTGTAAAAAAAAAATGAACAAGAAGTGCATTGATAAACCTGTGAAGGAATATTTGGATCACGTATTCCTTGTTCTATCAAACTTTCATAACTAATACACAGATTACCTTTTGCTTTGCAAGAGTGACTAAAATACGATGTATTCAAAAACAAACAAAGGAAATCTTGGCATTGTACAAATATCCCTTTCAGTCAGTGTTAGCAGGGCCGGACTGGGAATGAAAAGCAACCCTGGAAACATTTGTAGACTAGCCCCATTTAGTTTATCTTGCGGTCAAGCTCTTATACCCACACGCACCCCTTATACATACCCGAGTCACGCTATTTGCCATACAAATAACTATTTAACATTCTTTTTATCACATTATTTGTATTAAAATGCCAGAAAGCAAAAGTGTTAAAAGGCCCTGATACATTAAATACATTAGAATGGAATCAAAACATTTGCTACTGCACACGTGTTTAGATGAAAAAGTTCCATTTTATTCAGTGGAACAAAACGGTGATCACATTATTCTTCACGATATTCTTGTAAGAAACTTTTATTTCTTTATTAATTCATGTAAACTATTTTTTTTTCATATTTAATAAAAGCTATTATTATTGAGACATGTTTGTTTTTCTTTTTTATTTCCTTTTATTTGCCAACCTCCCCCCCAGTTATGCACATCTGCCCCCAGGCTTGCCACTCTGTCCCATGATATGCCTTCTAACCCCCTATATGCCACTCTGCCATATAGGGCGTTAAAAGGCATATCATGGGACAGAGTGGCATATAGGGGGTATAGGTATAGGGCATTTCTGGAGGCAGAGTGGCATAAAGAGGGTTAAAAGGCATATCATGGGGCACTCTGCCTCGAGAAAAGCCTTATGCGCCCCCCTATATGCCACTCTGCCTCCCTGATATGCTTTATGCCCTCCTAAATGCCACCCTGCCTCCAGAAATGCCTTATACACCTATATGCCACTCTGGCATATAGGGGGTAAAAAGGCATATCATGGGACAGAGTGGCATATAGGGGGTTAAAAGCCATATCACGGGGACTCTGCCTCCAGAAAAGCATTATGCCCCCCTATAACATAAGTTAACAAGGCTGATTGGGGACAGAGGTGACACTGGGAGGAGCTGATTGGGGACAGAGGTGACTGGGAGGGGCTGATTGGGGACAGGTGACAATGGGGAGCTGAACTTGTGAACACATACAGACACAGAGATGATTATTTTTATTTAATCATTTAAAAATAATTTAAAAAAGCATTATGCCCCCACGGACACACTTACATACACAAACATGCCGATTTTTTTTTTGTGTTAACAAATACAAAAAACATCATAGTTTGTACAACAAATAAATTCGTATACTGACCTTCTACTTCCACTTTGGGGCTTTTTCATCGTGACCTCTGTCCTCTGCTAGCATAGAAAACAGTCTGCAGCTAATAGGATGTCAGTGACACGACATCTGGTGCTCCAGCAGTCTGAGTGCGAAGGGGCGGAGCTTTCACCCCTCACGCTGTTCCCATCACTATACGGCTATCAGATTGCTGTAAATCTCATCTAAATGGACGATGCGTGCTCATGCCGCCGGCCGGACCGGCTTGTCATATTAAATTTAAAAAAAAAAGGCGGCATCAGCACGCGGCGGCCGTTTAGATTTCGGACAGCCGGGGGGGGGGGGGCAATTGCCCCCCTGCCCAACCGGCCCCTGGCGCCCTTAGTCTGCCGGCCGCCCAACCCACGGACGTGCCGGCCCACCGGGAAATTTCCTGGTATCCTGGTGGGCCAGTCCGGCCCCGAGTGTAAAATGCAATCACAATAGTGAACAAAGCCAAATGGTAATCCAAAAGTGTATGCCAAAAGCCAAGACGGGGTCAGGAACACGGAGATCAGCAAAGTCAGAGAAAGCCAGGTCAAAGATCAAGAAGCTCTAAACTATTAATATTATTCTATTTATAGCCCTGTATGTTATACCTTTCTAAAAAAAAAAATATCCAGACCCCTTTTGAAGGCATCTAGTGTATTTGATAACACCACCTCCCTTGACAGTGAATTCCATACCTTTATTGTCCTCACTGTAAAGAATCCCTTCCTTTGTCGTCTATGAAACCTGCGCTCTTCCAGTCTCAGACGGGGACCTCTTGTTCTTTTTACATATCTGTTAATGAACAGGTCACTGAAGAGCTCGTTATATTGGCTTTTTAAGGACCGGTGCCCAGAATTGTACCGCGTTTTCAAGGCGAGGTCTTACCAATGACCTGTAAAGAGGCAAGATAATATTTTCCTCCCTTGAATCAATACCTCTTTTTATGCATGCTAAAACCTTATTGGCCCTCGGAGCTGCTTGCTGGCATTGCGCACTGTTGTCAAGTCTGTTGTCCTTCTCATTGGTAGTTTCCCCCAAGGATATTCTATTTAAAGAATAGGCTGCATTTTTATTATTTTTACCATAATGCATAACTTTGCATTTCTCTATATTGAACCTCATCTGCCACTTGCACGCCCAGTCCCCAACTCTGTCTAAATCTTCCTGCAATGAAGAAACATCAAGATTAGTCTGAATTACCCGGCCTAATTTTGTGTCATCAGCAAAAACTGTGACATGGCTCTCAATGCAGCTTGGGAGATCATTTATAAATAAATTAAAAAGAAGAGGACCGAGGACAGACCCCTGAGGCACGCCACTTAATACCTGCGTATAGGCTGAGAAACATCCATTCACAACAACCCTCTGCATTCTATCTTTTAGCCAATTTCTGATCCACATACAGACATTTGCCCCTAAGCCTATTTCTGTTAATTTATAGAGTAGCCTTTTATGCGGAACCGTATCAAATGCCTTAGCAAAGTCCAGATAAATCACATCTACAGCCACCCCCAGGTCTATATTTTTACTAACTTCTTCATAGAATGCTAATAGGTTGGTTTGACAAGACCGGTCTTTCACAAATCCATGTTGACTTCTACTAATTGGATTATGGATCAAGATATGATCTTGAATGTATACCTTTAGCAACCCTTCAAATAATTTCCCCGCTACCGATGTTAAGCTTACTGGCCTGTAATTGCCCGGTTGAGATTTTGATCCCTTTTTAAATATGGGCACAACATCTGCCTTGCGCCAATCTAATGGAACTATGCCTGAGCTGAAAGAATCCCTAAAGATTAGCAATAGTGGCTGGGCCAGAATTAGGCTTAGTTCCTTCAGTACCCTTGGGTGTATACCATCCGGTCCAGGGGCCTTGTCTACCTTAACAGTATTTAATTGCTTGAGCACTTTTTCTTGTGTCAGCCAATCCCATGTTTGTTGCAACGGTTTCTTAAAATTAGCCAGCAGGGGCTCCGTCATCGGTTCTTCCTTGGTATAAACAGAAGAAAAAAAAGCATTTAAAATGTCGGCTTTCTCTCTGTCCTCACTAACCAAATTTCCAGTTTCAGATAATAACGTACCGACATTCTCTACCTTTAACTTTTTCCCATTCACATACTTGAAAAATTTCTTGGGATTGGTTTTACTTTCCTTGGCAATAAGTTTCTCATTTTCTAGTTTAGCCATTTTAATCTCCTTTTTGCAGGCTTTGTTGGCATCTTTGTATGCCATAAATGATACTACCTACCCCTCGCTTTTATAATGCTTAAATGCCAATTGTTTATTCCTTATTTCCTGTTTTACTTTCCAGGTAAGCCACATCGGTTTTGACTCAGGACGTCAGAACCACTGGTATGGGGGGCATAAGGCTTTTCTGGAGGCAGAGTGCTCCATGATATGCCTTTTAACCCCCATTTTTGCCACCCTGCCTCCACAAATGCCTTTTAACTTCCTATATGCCACTCTGCATCCAGAAATGCCTTATACTCCCCTATATGCCACTCTGTCCCATGATATGCCTTTTATCCCCCTATAAAAGGCATATAGGGGGTACAAGGCATTTCTGGAGGCAGACTGGCATATAGGGGGTTAAAAGGCATATCATGGGGCAGAGTGGCATATAGGAGGATATAAGTCATATCAAGGAGGCAGATATGCATAACTGGTAGGGGGCAGGTTGGCAAATAAAAGGAAATAAAAAAAATATTTCTCAATCATAGCTTTTATTACATATGAAAAAATTGTTTACATGAATATTTACTAGTAAAACTTTTTTCCCAATAGGGTCATCTTATATTAAGGCTTTTTCTTTTTTCCTAAATTAATATTCAGATTTTGTGGGGTTTACTTATAATCAGGGTCGTGTTATAATCGAGCAAATACGATATGTTCCTTGGCATGTGTAAAAATTATATTTCACCCATAATCCCCACATAGAGAAATAATTATACCCATATTCATATCAGAAATAGGTAAAATATATTCCTTGGCATGTGTAACCATGCTATTTCATCCATAATCCCATGTAGAAAAAAATATATCCATGTTGTTATCAGAAACAGGTCAAATATGTTACTTGGCATGTGTTATTATGATATTTTACCTGTTATCCGCATGCAGAAAAATAATTCTACACATTTTCTTATTCAGTAATTTAGTCCTGCAAATATCCTGATTCATTTTTTTATTTCTATGAAATTTATTGTATATATATCAGCAAGTGAATAGTTAAACATTTGCAACTTAGTAGTTGCAACGTGGTATTTTGATTTACAAGTTATCATATATGTGTAAAAAAGTGTACTGACCCCTAGTGATAGTACTGAGCATTGCAGCCTTAGGGCTGCAACAACTAATCGATAAAATCGATAATAATCGATAATGAAATTCGTTGCCAACGAATTTCATTATCGATTATTATCGATTATAAAATGCAAACGCTCTGAAAAATCCCCCTCATTATATAATCTGTTTCAGTGACT